>JANAVB010039284.1:0-63068 GCA_029216955.1 Iris pallida | reverse complement strand
TCCAGAACTTCATCTGGAATCTCATCATATAATTTAGAATCTTCTGGAATCGCATGAGCTGCCAGAAAATCAGCAAGAGCCTGTCCTTTAACTGACTTCTGCGGAATATAATGCATATCGTATTGAGCTAACAAGATTCCCCAATTAGCTAGTCTGGAGTTGAGAATACCGGGTTTCTTCATCATAATCCTGATGGGATTCACTCTAGAAATGACGTAAATCGTTTGACCGATAATATAATGTCGCGTCTTCTGAACAGCAAACATTAATGCTAGGCATTCTTTCTCAATTGGAGAATAACACGGTTCAGCACCTGTCATTATGCGACTGAGATAATAAATAGCCTGCTCATGGCCATCTTTATTTTTTGGGCGAGTAATGCACCAAGAGAATGATCTATGGCTCGAACATATAGAAGGAATGGTATTTCCGAAACGGGAGGTACCAAAACCGGAGGGTTCATGAGATACTGTTTGATATCGTCAAATGCTTTTTGACATTCTTCGTTCCAGACGAAAGATACACCTTTCTTCAGAAGTTTGTTGAATGGTCTGCAGCGTCCTGATAAGTTGGAAATGAATCTCCTGATATAAGCGATTCTCCCTTGAAATCCTCGTAGCTCTTTTAAGGTGCGTGGAGGACGCATCTCTTGAGTGGCTTTGATCTTCTCGGGATCCACGTGTATACCTTTAGCGGTAATGACGAAGCCGAGAAATTTACCACTAGAGACGCCCAGGAAGGACTCAGTAGGGTTCATTTTAAGTTAATGCTGACGCATTAAATCAAAGATAGTCTTCAAATCTTGGATATGATCCTCCTTTCGTCGACTTTTGACTGCAATATCATCAACATAGCATTCGACTATTTTTCAGAGCTGTTCGCGGAATATAGTGCTCATTGCTCGCTGATATGTTGCTCCTGTATTTTGAGACCAAACGGCATTACTGTATAATAGTATGTACCGATCGGCGTTCTGAAGGAAGTGTATTTTTCATCATCTGGAAACATTTTGATTTGATTGTACCCCGAATACCCATCCATGAATGACATCCGTTCGAAACCACATGTGTTGTCGATCATGACATCTGTAATTGGAAGAGAAAACTCGTCTTTAGGATAAGCTGCATTGAGATCGCGAAAGTCTATACAGACTCGGATCTTGCCAGTCTTTTTAAGGACAGGAACGATGTTAGCTACCCATTCAGGATGTTGTTCCTTTCGAATAAATTCGGAAGCCATAAGCTTGTTGACTTCAGCTTCAATTGCATCCATAATGTCTGGACAAAATCGTCGCTGTTGTTGTTTAACCGGTTTAGCATTTGGCATGATATTAAGTTTGTGCATTGCAATCTTTGGATCTAATCCCGGCATATCCTCATAACTCCAAGCGAAGACATCGATATAATCATGAATAAGCTTGATCATGTCTTGCTTATCTGTTTCTGAAAGACTTTCACTGATGAATATTGGTTTAGGGGACCCTTCTTCACCAACATCAATTTGGATCAGTTTATCTTCAGTAGGAGGTTCCCTCTGCTCGAACCTGAATTCCCATTGATTATCTAATCTTTGAGCCCATTGTTCTGATTCGGAAGATATTTCAAAATCATCCTCATCTTCATTATTTTCTTGCGGACCATCAACAGAGACCATATTGATGGATAGAATAGAGCGATAGAGATTGCCAATACTCGTGTCAGAATCCCAAAAGAGGGAATCGGAAGACTCAGATCGTTCGTCTTCATCGGATTTTGAATCTTCAAGGACTATGTTGATAAAGGAAGTAGGAGCAACGTAACCTAAACCACATTTTGTCCTTCCGTATTTTAGTGGAGGAATTCGAACAGGCATTCTTCTTCCTTTTCCATTATTGAGACTGGTTCTGAAGTCATAACCCATATTCTTGATGATATTTTTAGATTGCTGACTGTAGCGACGCAGTTGTAACCTTCCAGTATCGTCGTTTGTGTCATCTTTTTCCAGATTAGGAGGATTCTGGGGTCCTTTATAGAAGAATATTAGATTTTCTCCCTTCTTTCTAATAGGGACCACGAAGTATAATTTTTGTATGGACTCCAATGATACGTCTGTATGAAGAGTTTGAATAACTCCTATAGTTAGTGGCTCTAAGCTATCTAGCAATTGTAAATAACTTTGTACATGATTACAGACATCAATATACTGCAAAGGAGATGCTTCATTAATATAGATACTGTATTTACAACAGAAGGCTGAGCCTTATCACTTAGTCAAATTAATGACAAAAGGAGGAGAGGAAGAGCGATCAAAAGTTTTGTTTCGATTAAGATCGATAACAAAAGGCTCAGAAGAGGTGAGCTCCCTTGAAGAAGATCGTGGATAAGTAGTACGTCCGCTGACAGGAATGACTAGAGTATCTGGTCTAGCCTGAGAAGGTGGAGGGGGAGTGGTACGTCCACTGACAGGAATTATCAGTGAACTTTGGGGAGCCTGGAAAGATGATATAGTAGTACGTCCACTGACAGGAATTATAAGTGAACTTTGTGAAGCCTGGGCAGATGATGAAGTAGTACGTCCACTGACAGGAATTATCAGTGAGCCTTCTTCAGATGATTTAACAGACTGCGGAGGAGTGATACGCCCTTTTACAGGAATAACAAAAGTATCGACTTTTGATATCTCATCATCATTATCCATAGCTTGCAAGACTTTTGAGTATTCATCTTTGTACATGCGAGCATCATTGAAGTAAGCTTCGACCCCTTTGAATGGATAGAGATCTGCAACCTTCTTTTGAACTTCTCCATTATCATCAACATATTTGAAGCACTGATGAAGAGTCGAAGGAACGATATTATGTTCATGCAAAATGGTCTCCCCAATAGAGCATTGTATGAGCAACCATGATTGTCGATGATGTAAAAAGTAACTTTAGTGCGAAGATCGCCTATTTGAAATTTGAGGCGAATCTTGCCCAAAGGCTCACTTTTTCCCTGATTGAATCCCAAGATGGTAGTGATAGTGCTGGAAAGACTATGCACAGGTATCTTCAGTGCATCTAGCATAGCCTTTGGCATAATACTGAGAGCAGATCCTGGATCAATCAGTAAACGATCAACCTTCATAGAATCGATATATCCTGTATGATATAAAGGACGGTCATGTCGATTATCCTCTAGCAGCATATCGTCCTGCATAAAGGTAATATTTGGAATAAATTCCAATACATTATGGCAATGAGAGACAGGTTCTGTTTCCAACTTCTTGAGGAGAGTTAGGCAGGTTTCTGCTTGCAGCAATGCTTCACTCAGAGTTTCTTGAGTCTCTTTAGAGAGGCGTAAGAGCTCGAAGATTGATAATTTAGCTGGTGTATTGGCCAGTTGAGCCAATATATCAAAATTATAAGGCTTTTCAAGTCCTGTAGGAGATGACTTCTTCAATGGTTTGTCGAAGCGGACTTGTTGTTTGCCTTTGTCAGCTGCTGTTGGCTTAGAAGGAACTGTCTCAACAGGAACGTTTGAAGGCTCTTCAGTAGAGACTGGTGTTGGAGCTGTAACCGGAGGAACATCAGAAGTTTCTTCAGGAATTTCAGCATAATCTTTCAGATATATTTTTTCTGACCGAGTTCCAGCAAGAACTTCGCCTTCAGGCTCAGGTTCAGGGTCTATAGAAACCATGTTGCAATTCTTTATCTTGCTCTTGGTTCTTTTATGCTTGATGAGAGCTTCATTCCAGAAACCAAGGCCAACACGAGATTGATTATGTCTCATAGTGATGGCTAAAGGTGCTCGGAGTCCTTTGCCTGAGTTCAAGCCAGGAGCAGTGGCTAAATCATAACCCATCTTCGCCATTAATTCACGAGATTGTGAACTGTATAGATAAAATGCAGGCTTGTACCTATCTTCAGATTGAGGTACAGATTTTATCTCCGTAGGGAGTGAATTTCCTGCCAAGATGAAAGTAGAGGTTAGATAAAAATCGGGTGTGAAACTAGAAGTCATATTGCATGACTTAGTCTTCCCGAGTTTCTTTTTAGATGAGGGAGTCTTCCGAGGAGAAGAGGAAGACGTCTCAAACTCCGTCATTAAATCCGGATGGATCCACATGATCTCTTCCTTCTTAGTTGTGATAGGAACAAGTCCTTCATTTTGTGCTGGTGGGATGTTCACAACTTCGAGAGTTGCTTTGGGGATAGGAACAATCCCACTTTCTACCATTAAAGGAGGGAAGTCACCGAACTGTATTGAAATTACATTTGCTGTGACTGTCTTGTCTTTGGGTGTCAGTGTCACAGCTTCTGATTTAATCATCTCTTGGATCTTTCCTTTTAATACATAGCAAGACCGGATTGTATGACCCAGCATTCTATGATATGGACAGTATTTGGATTATCTGTCTTATTGGCTTCATCAGGCTTTTTGATTTCTGGCAATTGAATCTTGTTACCTTTGAGCAAGCATTCAAAGATACCCTGAACATCGTCATCGTCGAAAGAATATTCTTCCTTCGGCCGAGGAGGTCTCTGTTGTTGATTTGTTGGAGCTGGGGTAGCTTGAGTAGTCTTTACCTCTTGACTACTGCTTTGGAGATTGACTTCAAGAGCTTCTTTCCCTTTGCGATTGTTGGGTCGAGTACTATTGCTAGCACTCTGATTTGATTCTTTGGGAGCCATTTGTACCCCCAGACCCTTGAAGGTCTCAGCACGACTTCAGCAGCCTTGGCACTGACAATGAAAGAAGGCCAATCTTGGAACTGAGTGGACCCTGTCCACATGCTGATGATTGGTAAGAGATTCGACTTGCAAGTGTCGATAGTAACAGCATCGGGAGTTCCGAGAGGCATTTTGAGGGCTTCTCTTCTGAATCTTTCAATGAAGTCCTCGGTGGTTTCATTATTTTTCTGTTTAATTCTTATGAGGGCTGACATGGTCATGTCATTGAGCCCTTCATAGAACCGTTCAAGAAACATTTGCTTGAAACCGGCAAATGAGGTAATGCACCCATCAGGGAGACTTCTATACCATTCATAAGCCGTTCCTTTGAGACACCCAACAAACACCCGAGTAAGGAGGGCGTCACTTGGTTGCAGTTGATCAGTCATTACCTCAAAGTGATTAATGAACTGACTTGGGGAGGTTGTCCCATCAAAGAAAGAGATAGTCGAAGGCTTGTATTTAGAAGGATATGAAACTTGCTTCCATTCTATCGGGTAAGGTTGCTTGATACCTAACCTTTGTAAATCATCCTTCTGTTTGAATGCCTCGAATTGGGTTCGGAGATTCCTTAACTCTTCAGTAATAATTTCGGAGGATTGTGGAGTTGTAACTTGTTGAGTGTAATTGGGAGAAGGAACTGCAGCATATGTACCACCCCCAGCTCCAGACTGACTTGGAGTGGGTTGTACAGGAACATTAGATTGTACCCCCGGAATAGTAGAGGGTTCCGGGTTTGGAACAACAGGAGTATTTAATACAACTGGAGGGGCTGTATGTTGGACTTGCTGAGTTTGATGCTGAGCTTGCATAAGAGTGTGCATAGCATTCAATGTATCTGCCATAGCTCGTAATTGTTGTTCTAAGGAAGAAATCCTTTGTTCATGAGCTTCGGTGCTAGTTGAAGGTTCATGATTGCCCTCTGCCATGTAAGTAGTAATCATTCGAGGAATAGATGATGAAACAGTCTGTTCTGAATCATCGCTGTGTGAGTCAGTATCTTTCCCGGGGCTATTTACGGAAATCAATACTGGAAAGTTGGATTCTCCAAGGAAGTCCTCTGTGATCTCTGGATTACCACTTGGATGAGAAGAAGAAGAGACCCTGGCCAAGGCTCCGGTCCTGGATCGGGTGCCGAGATAAACACCATCTTCAGAATCTGATATAGCATCAGATCGTATGCTACCCCCAATGTTTCTGGAGGTCATGTTGACAGAAGCATAAAGAGGTTCATCTTCATCCAATATTGGTTCATATTGAATCCGTTCGAAAACAGATCGTCTTTTGGTGAACAACAACATTGAATCACAACTCGAGGTTGGAAGTTACAACCATGCTTTTCATGGCAAATATGAGCATATCATAGCCTGATGGAGTGTCGATTCTCCGTTTATTTTGCAAATACTCCCGGAGATCTGTAGGAACAGATTGGGAAGTACTTGAAGATAGTTTTTGTGTAGAAACTTGTCTTTTGTTCTTCTGTCTTCTCGGTTCTTGAGTGTAAAGACTGATTAATTTGAGCCACATAGTTTTTGGCATATTCTGCATCAGGGTCTAATATACTTGTCTCAGTGGAACCGAGATGATTCTGATGAAGCTTGTTACGAAGATCCGTAGGAGATCTGACTTTGGTATCAGTCTTGGATACTTGTAATTTGCCTTTCTCAGATCGAGAAATTTTGAGAGAAGGAAGATGGGTATTATTCCGACTGGAAGTCGGTAATAATCCATCTTTAGAGGAATTAGCCAAAAGGCGTTTTCCTTTGTTTGATCTAGTAAGAGTACTAGTCAAATTAACTCCAGAGGTAAAGACCTTAGGAGTAGAGGAGTTGACTAAAGAGTCTTTCTCCTTGGTTGGCACAAGATGTGCAAGTTGAGGGGGAATCATTTGTATGTTCTGTGGAAGAGAACCCCCAACCTGACTTTGAGAAACAGTCAAAGGACTGTATCTGTTAGCATACGCTGACTTCAGTTTGGACTTCTTGTCATACGCTGCCTTTTTATTAGCATATGCTGGCTTTGGCTTAGCATACGCTGCCTTTGCCGTACGCTGCCCTTTGACTGCCATACGCACAGAGTCATCAATGGCAAAAGAGCCGACTGCTGTCGTAAGAGTAGAAGTAGAAGGAGGAGAGACTTTGACAAGTCCAGAGATGGTTTTCTTTGGACACGCTGACTTGGTTAAAGAACCCACTTTGTCAGGGTGACTAAGAGAAGCCACTGTTGCCGTGTTCAGAGAAGCCGAAGTGTGCTTCGTTGAAGTTGAAGACGTGTTCTTGTCAGTGTGAGAAGTGACAGAAACGTCTCGGGCTGTTGAAGAAGACTTAGGAACATAGACAGAGCGTCCCTTCTTCTTGACAGCAGGAAGAGCGGAGGAAGCAGTTCGGCCCTCTTTCGTCTTGAGCATTTCTTCGTAAGCAGATTGGTCGAATTGTACGACCATCGTCTTCTTCGTCGAGCCGATCGACGAAGTATCGCATTAAGTTGTTGCTATCTCATTGGAGGAGACAGCTTTCCCCAGCAGATCGCCAATTTATTTTCCATAAATAAATTCACTTTATTTATTTTGTATCTGAGAAAATTACAACTGTAGGAATCTAATCTAGAAGACGATTACTTTATCCCTTGGACGATGCGATGAAGAAAACTCAAACTTCGAAGAACTTGGACAGCAACTGGGCAATCTCTCTGTTCTCTCTGAAATTGACTGTAGTGTCTGACGAAGATGAAGAAACTCTTTTTATAGAGGTCTGGATAACTGTTCTGAAGCATACGCTCAGTCAGTTACTTGACGTGTGCATAACTGCAGGGACGCGTGGCGAATTCTGGTGAAGACACCTTGGAGTGCGATTGAGAGTAGTGGAAGATATCTAGGAGAGATTGGTGGCATGGATGCCACGTTGCATAACTTCTGAATAACTGAGTAACTGAGTACAGGACACGTGAGAACGTGTGCTGACTGTACATTAAAAGTCATCCTGGATGCCTTTGCTGTGATACGCTATCTTTAAAGAAGAGTCGTACGCTAGCTTTTGAAGGCACATGTCTTGCATACGCTGACTTGGATCATATAAAGCTGATACGCTCACTTGATTGGGAAGGAGTCGTATGGAGTCCATATGCTACTTGGCTGGGAAGGAGTCGTATGGGGTCCATACGCTCACTTAGCTGGGAAGGAGTCGTATGAGATCCATACGCTCACTTAATTGGGAAGGAGTCGTATGAGATCCATACGCTCACTTAATTGGTAAGGAGTCGTATGGGGTCCATACGCTCACTTAGCAAGGAGTTGTATGGGGTCCATACGCTCACTTAGCAAGGAGTTGTATGGGGTCCATACGCTCACTTGGATGGCAAAGAGTCGTATGAGGTCCATACGCTCACTTGGTGGGGAAGAAGCCGTGTGGATTGAGGGAGTAGACACGTGGCTGTTCTCAATCTTCTCAAACACGCCATATCTTCAAATACTGACAAATATTTCTTGAGCATCGTGCTGCAGATATGATGGCTGACAGACTGTCAGAAATGACAGTAATGATGGCTTTTTTATTTATGATGGCTGCTGAGCTGTCCTCGTAAGAGACAAAATCCTTTTTCGAAAACCTATACGACGGCTAATCTTCATAGGGCAGCTATCTTTGCACGAAAGACGAAGTGTCAGATTCATCCTTCATTAAATACATGCTGTGCTGTCATCTCAAGAAATATTAAAATATTTACTGAGCGTACGGCCTTTAGATGAGCGTATGGCCTTGACTGAGCGTATGGCCTTGAGCGTATGGCTTTGACTGAGCGTATGACTTGGACTGAGCGTATGGCTTTGAGCGTATGACTTGGACTGAGTGTATGGCCTTGAGCGTATGACTTGGACTGAGTCTTATGTCAGCGTGTCATAATTTTCACACCCTACAACATTCTCTATACATCATTTTTTTATTTTTTTAGAGAGAATAATGGAATATAATTTTCAAGGGATTAATTCGTGTCAAAAGTTTGACCTTTCCTTCTATGGAGAATCCTTCCTAATTCGAGTTTTGAAAGAAAAGTGAAATACTGCTATCTCATTCTCTTCGTCACCAAATCAGCATATATACTTCCTATTCATATTAGTAGGAGACTAGTTCTTGACATATCTAAAGAATAATAAAATTGAACATGATAAGATCTGATGAAGGACATGATAGATAATGTATACATGAGACAATGACATAAATGATCTCAAAATAACACAACAACAATAATAGACATAAGTCATCTAGATAATACAACAAGAAAGCCTTTATCCCAAATATTTGGAGTAGGCTATTTAATCTTTATCTTTTATTCAACTTATCCGTATTTGTATTTTTGCAAAATAGTGCACTATGTTTGCAAAAATACAAATACGGATACAGCGACCATTAAACTAGTACTCTATATTGATTTACTCTTCACCATCTATTGTATCATGTTCTGCAGGTGACATCTTACGGGAGTATGCTTCACCATGAAGAAAATGTTACTAGAGGGGAGTTTGCATAATGGTTTCTGCATTGTAGTTGTGGCATTGGAAGGGATTTTTCCAGAAGAAGAAGCTCATTAGGATGCACTAACAAAATCTTCTACCAGGAATGCAAATTATATAGAACATGTTTTATCTCTAGTTGCTTATGCTTTTCTCTCTTCTTTCTTCTGGTTTTAAATTGTTGCAAAGTTTGTAGTTTACATCTACGAAAATTCTCGTATTGAAAATAAAGTGACAAAATACTGATGAAATATTTCTACCATTGATCAAGAATTTATTTTTGAACTTTGTAAGGTTTCTAGAACTAGTTTGATTGGAGAATTGGTACAACTAATAAATATGCTTTAATAAAGATCATGCCAGCTTCTTGGACATCTTGAATCATAATAGGGGTGATGCATAAAATCTTAGCAGCACAATTAGACTAATTGCAACCATGATCCAAGCAAGCTGACATGGAGATCTTACGTGATATAGTCTCAATGCTACTAATTACATGATGGGAGTAGTCTTTTAAAAATACAACTTTTTGCCAAAATCTGAAGAGAACGACAATGCGACAAACAAAGCTAAATCAATAACTCCACAAATTCACCAAAATGAGACCAGAAACCCTAGATCTAGAGATCAGATCTGTACCAGAAGGATTTGTGGGGGTTTTTGAAACCCTAGAAATCGAATCCGTCGCTGATTCTTTTTTTTTCTTCCTCCAAAATTACCCAGAAAAAAGAAGACAATGACAGACAAATTATGTGAAGAATAAGAAGGAAGAAGAGAAATGGATTTACCAGACCAAAATCAGAAGGCTGTTGGTAGCCATAACGTTCGGTGGGATACGTGGTAGCAGTGTCCTCTCAACAGAGGAAGAAGAAGGGTTGGTCGCTTGTCGACATAGGTAAGGGGGTGCGCGGGGGCGAACAACAGAGGAAGAAGAAGGTTTTTTTTTAGGGGGGAGTACAGATGAAATTAGAAAGAGAGTGTTGGAACAATTTAGCTATAGCATGTATGCTTGAACGTAAACAACTACTTTTATTAGTCGTTCTAAAAATTATCAAATTTTAAATAAATTAGTTTTAGGAACATTTTAGTAGGTTGGAATAGCTAACAAGTGTTCCAAAGTCTAGAAACACCTACCTACCGTTCCAAAGCCCAAAATGCTAATTGTTTCAAATAACCCTTTTTGGTGTAGTTAACCCATACATAAAGTCCTGAAAGTGGTCTTCATCCCTCATAGCCTGTAGCTTTGCAACAAGTTCACCACAGGTACAAGTAGGCAATGGGAAATAAGCAGCTTGTTCATCCCACAAAGACTGTAAATTTCCAAAGTAGGTTTCTACAGACATCGAAGCCGTTTGTTTACACTCAGCCAAAGCCACCTTAATTTGTTGCTTTCGAGTGCCATTGCTAACAATAAATCTTTTCTCCAACAAGTTCCATAATGGATATACCTCCTCAAAGTACGGCAAAGATTTCTTCAGAGATGGATCAATGGTATTAAGAACCCATTGAACCAATAGCGCTTGCACACATCTCCAATCAAGCAATTTACTAGCATCATTAACAGGTTTGATTTTAGTACCTTCCAGAAAAGTGATCTTTCGCCTAGAGATCAGGGAGAGACGTATCGACCGAGACCACTCAGCATAGTTCGGTCCACGAAAAACAATAGAAATAATGATATTTCCTGGTTGATCAGCAGAACTCAGAAAATATGGATCTTTCGGATTAGGATAATTTGGGTTATGTGCACCGCCACCGCCAGTCGCGACAGAGTAGCTGGACGCAGCATCATCTGCCATCGCGGATGTCGGGTGTACAAAATTTTGTACAACTCCGACGAATCGGCCGCTGATGGACGGGGTCGACGGCAAATCAGCCGCGATCAGGGGCGTCGAATCTGGCACGTAGGGGCGAACGGATGTCGTGTGTACAAAAGTTTGTACAACTCCAACGAATCGTTCGCGTTCAGGAGCTGGACGGGGAAGATCCGGCGCGGACGGGGGTCAGGCGCGGATGGTGATCCGACGCGGATGGGGTGTGCCACGCGGTCAGGCGCGGACGAGAAAGATCCGGCGCGGAGTTGGCGCCTCGGGATCGGCGCTGTCGGCACGTCGGGATCGGCGGGGTTTGCGCCTCATGATCGGCGGGGTCGGCGCGTCGGGATCGGGCCGCTGACTTAGATGCAGAAGTATTGACAGGAAAGTGCACTGGGGGTGATGCGGATCCTAATGCTGATACAGGGGATATAGTGTTGCCAGAGGTGTCCGACGAGGTAGTATTGGGAAGAGGAATGAGAAAGAAATCACAGCCAGTGCGATTACATGATTTTGTGACAAATGTTGTTCGAAGTAAAAGTCCCCCCCCCCCCTTCACCACAGTTCATCTGTTCCCGTCACTTCCTCAGGTACTTCGTATCCTCTAACACAATTTCTAAGTTATGACATATTTACTGCTGGACACAGAGATTTTCTTGCAGCTATCACTGCAGGTGTTGAGCCTACTTCATATCGCCAGGCCTCACGAGATTCAGGCTGGCGCGCGGCTATGCAAACTGAAATACAGACTCTGGAAGATAATGGGACATGGAGTCTTGTCGATTTGTCTCATAGAAAGAAAGCATTAGAAAGTAGATGGGTGTACAAAATAAAGTACAAATCCGATGGCAGTGTTGAGCGCTTAAAGGCACGGCTGGTTGTGTTCGGTAATCATCAGGTTGAGGGGATCGACTATTCAGAGACATTTGCCCCGGTAGCTAATATGCCTACAGTTCGGGCGTTCTTGGCTGTTGCAGCTGTGAGAGGATGGACTTTGTACCAGATGGATATGCACAATGCTTTTCTTCATGGAAATCTGACAGAAGAAGTGTATATGAAGTTGCCGCCAGATTTTTCTCATAGTGAACCCAACAAAGTGTGTCGCCTGCGTAAGTCTCTATATGGATTGAAACAGGCACCACGTTGTTGGTTTGCTAAGCTTGCTGCTTCTCTGATATCCTATAGATTTATTCAATCTCATTCTGATTATTCCATTTTCTCTCTTTTTAAAGAGAAGGTAGAGTTGCATGTTTTGATCTATGTGGATGATATGATTGTGTCTGGTAATGACACGGGTGCTTTAGATGCTTTCAAAAAGTACCTTAGTTCTTGCTTTCATATGAAGGACCTTGGTGTGTTGAAGTACTTTCTTGGCATAGAGGTGGCTCGGAGTGCAGAAGGAATTTCCTTGTGTCAAAGGAAGTATGCTTTGACATCATTTCAGAATGCGGCTTGATGGAGTCTCGACCTGCTGGCTTTCCCATGGAGCCCAATCACAAGCTGGCAGAATCGACTAGTCCAAAGATGGCGGATGCAGAGTCTTATCGGAGGCTGGTTGGGAGGTTGATTTATCTATTGTTTACTCGTCCTGACTTAGCCTATGCTGTGCATATCTTGTCTCAATTCTTACAGGAGCCTCGACAAGATCATTGGCATGCTGCTTTGAGAGTTGTCAGATATCTCAAACATGCACCGGGACAGGGTATTCTTTTGAAAGCTGATCGTGATCTTCGTCTTTCTGGTTGGTGTAATTCCGACTGGGCCAGTTGTCCCTTGACTCGCCGCTCTGTTACAGGCTGGTTGGTGTTTCTTGGGGGGGGGGGGTCTCCTATTTCTTGGAAGACCAAGAAGCAATCAACTATTTTCCGATCTTCCGCTGAAGCTGAATACCGATCTCTTGCTGCGCTTGTTTGTGAGTTGAAATGGTTGAAGGAGTTATTGGTGTATTTGGGCGTTCGCCAGGAGTCTGCTATGTCGGTGTATTGTGACAGTTAGTCTGCCCTGCACCTGGCTCAGAACCCGGTATTTCATGAGCGCAGTAAGCATATTGAGGTGGATTTGCATTTTGTTCGCGATGCTATTCGAGATGGCACCGTAATAGCCTCGCATGTTCCTACTTCTTCTCAACTGGCTGACATCTTCACCAAGCTCCTTGAAAAGCATGTGTTTGATTCTTTCCTTCCCAAGTTGGACATTTGTGACTTGCATGCTCCAACTTGAGGGGGGGTGTTAGAATATATTTGTAAATGTAAATATGGCCCATAAGCCCAAATGTAGACACTATATATATTGTAACAAATTCTAGCAATGAGAACAAGGCATTATTATTTCCTACATATTTATCCTGGTAATTTGTCCAAAGTATTTATATTTTAGGTCTTGGTATTTTCGGACAAATTTATTTTCAAAAATTAAGAATACCTAAAAATTTATTGCCATAATATATTTATTCATGTCTACTTTTCGTTTTTTTCGATTTTGTTTTGTTTATTGGTTTTTTTAGTTGTGTGTTTAAATTATGTCTATTATAAAGGTCCAAACTAAAATATTTTAATTTATTTGAGACCCAGATACTAATTATGTCTATTATAGAGACTCAAACACAAATATTCTAACTAATTATAAATCCAAATATTAATTATATATATTATATAGATCCAAATATAAATATTTTAACTTATTCGAAATTCACAGTCTAAATATCCCAAAGGAGAACAACATCTAAACACTCAGATGCAGGTGTTGCCTGTTGGGCACGATTTTTTGTGCTGATGAACCCAGCATAGAACCCAGCATAGGGGGACCACAGACTTACAAGATATTACTGCCACTAAAGCAGTGTCACTGACGGAACGGATCCATAATGTCAGAGCTTTTCGAGCTTCGCTACAACTACAACTTTCCTATAACCCGTCACTTGTCGGAATTCGATTGGAGAAAGAAAGTAAGTAGTGTGGTCGGTGGAACCTATGTAGCATGAGGATGTGAGGGGTGATGGAACCCGGTGGGATCCATATGTAAGGGATGGGTGAGTGGGATTGTAAGAAGGTTGTAAGTATGTGATTGTAAACTTAGCATTTTTCAAACTTTTCTGGCGGAACTTAACTGCCAGAGTATCGGATCAGGATATAAGATCTATATTTATTTCGTGTTTCGTTGACTTGGATGTTATTTATATGTTAGGAAATTTGACCGAGTTGGAATGAGAAACATTCATCAATTCTATTGTTGATTTCAGAGGTTTGAGATGTCAAGCTGTGCATGGGGTCGGTCGACCCAAAATTTGTTTGGGGATTCATGCTCGGTAAAACACGGGTTTGGATCAGTCCGGACTCGGTTAACGGACTGATCCGACCAGGCCCACTTCAATTTCGAATTCGGACTTTGTTTGTTTTCCAGGGCTAAACCGGTCCGATCCGACTTCTCAACCGGCCTGGGTCAAGAATTTCTCTTCTAGCCTGCAGGTCCGATTAAAGGTCCGGTAAGAACCCGATCCAGGCCTGCAGATCTTGTTACAGGCTGCTCAAATCATACCCTGCGTTCCTTGAAGCTATACATGGTCAACAAAATACTTACATGAGATTCATAATATATTTAGACTTATTGTATGGAACATCAAACAGAACATTAAAAGAGAGTCAAAGATTTAGATCACGGAAACAACTCATATTTAAAAAAAATCAACAAGAGTTTAAGAACGTAAGTAGTACTCTGATATAGTTATGTCACGTCCCGGTTCTGTATAACCGAAAGTCGCCACTGGACATAATATCCTACAAGCCTAATTTATAGTTGTACAAGACAAGCACCAAAATTGTTGCTAAATATCTTAATTTGGTAGACTAATTATGTAATTTTATTAGTGCGCATGAATTAAAAATAATAAATTATTATTAGGTAATAATATAAATAATAAATAAAAGATAATTAACATTTAATTAATACATAGTTAAATATAGTATCCATAATTAGTTATTAAATTAATATATAAATAGTTAGTTTTATTATTCAACTAGTTAAATAATAATAATAATAATAATAATAATAATAATAATAATAATAATAATAATAATAATAATAATAATAACTATTTTTCTTAATTTTTTTATACTAATTATTTAATTTTTATCTATTCTACTATATAATGCAAAAAGTTAGGCTTCACCGTGAAATTTCTTCCAAAAATACCCTTACGTGCCAATACTTATTAAAATTGTACATTAATTTTAATAATGACAACTTAGTAATTATGAAAACTGTCTTTTAGTTTTGCTAAGTAGTCTTTCTAAGTTAATCAAAAGAAGATTAAAATACGTGCATACATGATAGTTGACATAATATTGTAATATGTAACATACTTATGCATGTTTTTTTATTGATTGGATCACCAAAAGAAGTCGCGATGAGCTTACTGGTAGCATATATCACAAATTCATCATTCCTAAAACATAACTTCTAATATTGGAAGAATTAGTTCCTTTATAAACTCAAAATATACGTTCCAAGTTTTTCTTTCCGAAGTATAATAGATAAGGTAAAGCACAAGGCTTCTAATATTGGAAGAATTAGTTCCTTTTATTTATTTTCTTTGATGGACAATTGTAGGAATGATTAGGAACACCTTGATTACATTCTTTCTTATTTGTGATTATTCTGGAAAATAGTTTGGTTCATGCCCTTATCTACAGCTTGGGTTTATCATCCAGGACTTTTTTTTTTTAAATTTTTTTTTAAGATAAAGCTCTTGTTTTATTATAAAGCCCATTTTAACCGCTCTCCACAGCCCAATACTTACCGACTTCCATATCTAGATTATCGTAAAAGCCCCTCAACACATCAAAATATTATTCTACACTCCATTATTGTCTTTACAGTTAGCCCCCTCCTCTTGCAAAACTACTCCCAAACCTTTCTTCCGCGACAAGCTTTAATTCCAATTTTTGCATATCTACTCATTTGAGTTAATTTTATTACAACACCTTCCCAATTCCTTCCTTCTCCATCCAACCCCCCACGACCGCGATGCTCTCCGCCGTCCGATCCTCCCGTCGCCGCCTCCTCTCCCACCTCGCCTCCACCGTCCGATCCTTCCCGAAATGCCCCCATAACCCTAGTGGCACCCCTGTAATTCTTCCCTCCCCCCTCCTCCGCCGCCTCCTCTCCACCACCGCCACCGACCAGGTCTCCGGAGAGAAGCCCTCCTTCGACAAGCTCTTCCTCCACGGCAGTGGCACTCCCGTAAATCACGTCCTCCTTGAGAGGATAGAACCGGAATTAGAAGAAAAAGGAGAAGAAGGAGAAGGAGATGCTAGTGGCAAAAGCGTAAATTCGGAGGGAGCTGAAGTCTTGGTGGAGGTGGGGAGGAAGAGGGAGGCGACGGAGGTGGAGAAGGAGGCGTGGAGGCTGCTGCACAAGGCGGTGGTGACCTACTGCGGGACCCCGGTGGGGACGGTGGCGGCCGATGACGATGTTTCGGTGTCGTCGGCCGCGTCGGCGGGCGGGAAGCTGAACTACGATCAAGTGTTCATCAGGGACTTCGTGCCGTCGGCCATCGCGTTCTTGTTGAAAGGGGAGAGCGAGATCGTGCGGAATTTCCTGCTCCATACTCTACAGCTGCAGGTGATATGAGAACCTCTTCTTTGGACTCGATAGAAAAATTTATTTCTTTTTTATTATTATTGTGGTAGGTGTAGTTTAATCACAAACTGTTGAATTATGAAGTAATGAATCTAATGATTCTACATTCACGCGAAGTTTAGTTCGTTAGTCCCACGATAAATTTGAGGGTTTAATTCTGAGCTCTTCTGAAATTATGTTTTTTGACTGGCAGTTGATTAAATATGTTCGGGTGAATCTATACACACCCCACCCCTTACTAAGCACACCCCAAACCAAAAAAATAAATATAATTGAAATGTCAATCCTCCCCCCCCATCCCCCCTCCTCCTCCTCCCCTGACCCCTTCTCCTCCTCCTCCCCTCCGACCCCGGAGGAGGAGGAGGAGGGTTGGGGGGAGGGGAAGGAGGGGGAGGGGAGGATAGGAATTTCATTTTTTTTTTTTTGGTTTGGGGTGTGCTTAGTAGGGGGTGGTGTGTGGATAGTTGGACCCAATATGTTCTTGAATTAGGTTCAGGAGTTGAATGCTTGATATATAATTTTGGGTGACTTCTAGGAAGCATGTCATGTTCGTGTTAGATTTTGTGTTCTATTCGTGTCCGTGCAATCTAAGTGTGATTTTGAGAGTTTTTGTGTAGATACAAAGAAATTGTAGCTATGACATTTGGAATACAGTAATGGTTGGTTATCTAAAACCAAACAGTTCAAGCCAACCTTGAAAACTTTCCACTTTTGTGTTGAAACTGAAACTGAAAACATAAACTTTTATCTGTGACGAATTTGACTTTTGTCACTTCATTGGATTCAACAGTTGGTTATAGTTTCTTAAGTGACCGATGTATAACACAACCTATTCAGATCATGCTTTAATGAAGTTAACACAGGTTAGTTTGATGTAGATCCACTCATGTCCAGGTTGTGTCTGAGCTGTGTCGGATGATCCAAATCAGATTTGTGCATCTTTTGAAACTGGAGTTTGTGTTAATGTGACAAACACGTGTCAGAGCAGTGTGAGAGAGTATCGATGTGATACTAGTGTTTGGGGACTGTGCATGTATGTCAGGAATCGGACATGGGGACCTTGTGCAGAGTGCCTGTGCTTCATAGGTTATAAATTACACTCAACTAAGAAAATTGATTTGTGGTAGTTTTTTTTTTTGTCGTGAAGTGCTGGCTTAAGCAGATAATTCTGAGCGGCATATGAATTTATTGTAGGAAGTGTGTATCCACTTGTGTATAGATTGTCTTAGGCTGTATCTGGATCGGATTTGACCATTTTATCAATCTGCATGTTTTGCCATGTCCAACACGTTATAGGAGTGTACATGTCCTACGCATGTATACAAGATCTTTTGGATAATGTTCATGTTTCTAGCTGATAAATTACCTTCTAGTAGGAGACATAGAGGGGGTGGAGTGGCACGAGAGGCATGTATCCGCTCACCCCCATCCATCAACCAATTACTTCTAAAGTACCACCAAAATCTAGTGATTTTAGCGCTAGTGATGACGAATAGAGAGATAATAGGAAGAGTGAGAGAAAATAAGAGGAGACCTTCGAGATCTAAGGATCGGAGATTCTAGTTTCTAATTTTAATTTGGAGAGATATGGGATATAAGGATTTGGAATTAGATGAGTTCCTCGGTCCGTTTATGGGCCATGTGGGCCGGATTTCATTCACATCCGATCTGTTTTAATTGAACTTGAAAACGTATATGCGACATCTAGAAAAAGTGATTTTGTCCGTCAAATTCCTACTTCCATTGGTGTAAACAGAAATTTATTTAACATTAATTTATATGGATATATGTTCACTTTTAAAACCATACTATAAAGCTTAATGTTTAGCTTAATTATATTTCTTCTGAACTTCTAATTGATATTTTATTGAAATAATATTTTTTAAACTCAAATTCTAAATTATTTAGGGGTAAAAATGTTCCAAATACCGCAAAAGGAACTACAAGAAGTCAGCCAAAAAGAAATCGTTCTGGGTATTCAAGTGCCAAAAGCTTCATGGTGTTTAACTGCTTATTAGCATTGTTTAAATCTTTAGATTTGTGTATGCTCAAAACTAGTTTAGGATGGTATGGTTATAACAATGAAAATATATCCATATAATTAATCTGGAGTTTAGAATTTTTATTTGTGTATATATATAGTTATTTGAATTAATGTCAACTAAATTCTTGTTACATTAATGGAAGTGGAAAACTGACAGACAAAATCACTTTTTCCAAATGTGAACAATACATTTTTAAGTTGGATTAAAACAATTTGGATGTGAATGAGACCTGGCCCAAATGGTTCATAACAAGTTGATGATATAATGCCCACCCCCATCTGGTTCCAAATTTCTAAATATCCCATCATTTTCCAAATTGAAATTAGAAGCTAGAAGTTCTGACCTTAGATCTTGAAGGTCTCTTTCTTATTCTCTCTCTGTTTGTCTCTCCTCCTATTATCTCTCTATTTGTCATGACTAGTGCTAAAATTACTAGACTCTAGCGTACTTTAGAAATATTTGGCTGATGGGGGTGAAGGAATACATGCCTCCTCTAGTTCTACTCCACCCCCTCTACATCTCCTACTAGAGGGTAATTTATTAGCTAGGTTTTGAAGGGGTCTATGTCAGAGGAAAATTAAGGCTCCATAAGTGATTCGTGTGAGAGCTGGGTCTTGGAGGGGTCTATGTCAGAGGAAAGGAAGATTGAAATTGTATTGGGGTTCCATTAGCTTGCAACTTGCAACTATGGTTGATTTTATGATGTCAAGAAAGTTCTTTTTCCATTATAAAGGAGGGATCCATCTTTTGTAATGTCAGGACGATTTCTTCTCCATTAAATGTAGTGAATACCAGTGCTATATCGAAGTTTGTAGTTTGAAAATGTTTTTTTTTTTCCTACAGAGTGAACTTTTCTTGTAGTTTGGTAGATGAACTAGGTTGAAATAATTATGAGTGGATTACACCAGAGGAATTGAACTTGTACTATTGACGTTGCATAAATGATTGTTACAAGTTGAGAAATTCTAGATTAGGCTTGAATCACTTTAGTAGTTCAAAATGCTAGATTCTGTAGTAGTTCAAGATGCTAGATTCTGTTCTGCATCCTATTGTTGTGGAAAGGAAAGAATTTTGCCTATGCATGAGTAATTTAGAAAGGAGTAGCTTAGTGTGAAATGCTAGATTTCATTCAACACCTGGTGGAATGGAGATCTTTTGCCTTTGATGATTACAGAAGGCTCAGATGAAAGTTAAGTGGTGAAGCCTGAGGAAATCATTACCTCGTCTCTTGTGGTAAACGTCCATGTCCAAGATTAACTGGTTGGAATTTGTAAACTATTTTGTGAGCTGATGATAGTAGAATTTGCAGCATTTTTCATTGTTTATTGTACTTGGTATTGGCCGGTTTCTGTATTGGAATGTTGATACGTTGCATCTTCCCTTTATACATATACTTGCTTCTTTTTGTCCGGATCTCTTTAAATTGAGTTCTTAATGTATTTTTGTTAGTGAGATTTGTTGCCCTTTTGTATCTTTGTGCTATCACTTTGGGTCGAAGCACTAAAAGAAAAAGGACCAGGTAACACAGCGGCATAGGAACCACGGGAACCCAGGAGGGTTAGGGGTTCATACGTCTGCAAGGCATCAAGAGTCACCTTCTTTCTTTCTGAGCCTGTCACTGGAGACAAACCTACTTTCTTCGACTTGGTCTTTTGATTCAGTTTCGAGATCTATAAGGCCTGTGTCGGCTTTAAGTAAGCTCTCCGAGCAGAGTTGAGCAACAAATGACTCGCCCCGGGGGCATTTGTGAATGTGATTTAGTGGCGTATTAAGCTTTCTCAAAATTTTCAATGGGGTGTTCAGTTCAGTGTACCGGATTAAATGGAGGATGTTTAAATTCTTTTTCTACTGATTTTCCTGTTGTACTACTTATCTATGTGCTTCCTTGATGTGTTGCTGCGGGCTGACTGATCATCATCATCATCATCATCCACACCTTCTTCCATCAGAATGGGGTCAACAATGAGCATAACAAAGCTCCATAGAAAATGTCAAAGCTTTTATGACTGGCATTTTCCGAACTCCGACCCTCTATATTAGTGCCAAATTCCTAGCCGAGGTAGCTATGAGCATGAGTGGTGCTCTAAAAGCTAGACTGCCAGTTGATGGTTCGGTACAACTACCATTTGGTTACCAATTTAAGCTCATGCAACCAATATGCCCTTGAAGTTCCCCTAGGTTCTAAAGAGTTTTGACGAAGAGGTAAGATATATACAATTTGATGTAGGAAATTGCATTCATCTTGATGACACATCAAACTGATGAGTGAAAAGGAACGACATTCCTGTTCTTGGTTCATTGATCACTCTGTAAACTGAGTGTGTTTGACTTTAATGTACCTGGGAGGCAAAGCATTGTAGCTCTACTGAGGTGGAAGAGTTGTAGGTATGTACTAGTGATTATCAGTTAATTCTTTTGACGACCAAGAAGGATCATGCATAAAATATTTAATAACACTGAGTTTTGCTCTTTTCTTTTGTCACCTTAGTTATTGATGAGGTATTAAAAGCATTGAACTTTGCTTTACATTGCTCTCTGTTAACGGAACCTTTGTATTAAATTGGATGTGTAGAAGTTGAAGTTAGTACAACTATACCTTGCCCCATAGTTACTGGGTACACCTAAACCCCGTCGAACCACTTCCGAGTAAGAGCGTTCCGGTTTGGGGTACATTTCTGATCCCAGATTGTTATGGTACTCGATCCAGATCACTAAATTTTGGCGATACAATCTCACTAGAAATTTTCTTTTGCAAGAGATTCTTTCAATGCAATAAAAGTTGGAAAATAAAAACTTGAGATTTCTTATCAATTAGGGTTCCGTAGCTATGTGTTTCTTATGAATTTTGATTTTGTAGTTCGTACCAGTCTTCAGTGTTCTGTAAGCTTCCAATCTTTAACTTGTATGGTTTGGACATCTTTGTGTGCAGTTTCATTAAATTACTTGGTTTAGTTTTCTGCCTTCAATGTCATGAAGTTCTATCATTCTTGATAAGCAGAGCTGGGAAAAGACTGTTGATTGCTACAGTCCTGGACAAGGGTTGATGCCAGCTAGTTTTAAGGTCAGAACAGTCCCTTTGGATGGAAGCAATGAGGCGTTTGAGGAAATTTTGGATCCCGACTTTGGAGAGTCAGCCATTGGGCGTGTAGCACCAGTTGATTCAGGTGAGGTCATAGTGATGCTCTATATAGTATATACTTGTACATTGAGTTGATCTGCAAATTGGTCTTAACGAACTTTTAACTATTTGATATGTGTCAATATCTGTTTATTTAGCACCCAGATTATGCTTTTTGTTGAATTTAGTGTGTTCATTAAAATAAATATTACATGTCATTTGTCCTCGTACAAAAATCTTTATGTAGAGACTACTGTGATCATTGTTCCAACTTTTCTCCATGAGGATTTTGAAGAACTGTGTTTCAAGCTTCAAATCTTAATTGTGTTAAATGAAGCATGACCTTTGGATTGCATAACATGTTTATTGTTGACATACTTTTAATACTGATCTCGAATGTGGCAGGATTGTGGTGGATTATTTTGCTGAGAGCCTATGGAAAGATAACGGGAGAGTATGCATTACAAGAGCGAGTGGATGTGCAAACTGGCATCAAATTGATCCTAAACTTATGTTTGTCGGATGGTTTTGATATGTTTCCTTCCCTGTTAGTCACCGATGGATCATGCATGATAGATCGCCGGATGGGGATCCATGGACATCCTCTTGAGATCCAAGTAAGTTGTGCTTTAACGGATGATTAGAAACTTCCTTTATAAAATATGATGTGTAGTGAACCAAGGATTTGAGCACAACACCATATATTTAGTCATAATGTTTTTCTGGCACCTAAGGTCAAAAAATTACTCTCTTTTACACGCATATATAATGTAGTTATGGGACACAAAAGAATGAAACATATACTTCTCACTTCTTGATATCAATTTGCCAATATTGGATTATGGTGATATTCTCTCTTTCAGGCTCATGACTTTGTTTGAACTTTGAAAGGTTATCAGTAAAATAAGGCTTTGGGATGGGGGTAGGGTATATCTTTTTATGCATAGGGTGATGTGGATGGATAGAAACTGGGGGTTAATGGATGATCCACTTACCATTTGGACTAAAAACTTTGGGTGACTTGCTAACTGGATCTCATTTTCCCATATGCTTCTAAATGGAAATTGGCTTTAGCAATGATTGTTGTTGCATTCAGTGCAAAGTAGAGAGAGATGTAAGTAAAAGATCCTTTGTAATACAAATTTCAATAATACCATGTTCTGATTAATTGTGATTTATAAAGTCTGAGACCCTTGAAGGGAGATTAGGCAGATCAAATAACCAGGCCTTACACATGATATAAATTATAACAATCACAAGGTCAACTAAAAAATGATTTTGATGGTAATAGGTATGGAGAAGCAAAATAAATAACATGAGACGAACAAGGCTTGATAGAGTCTAATATTTAATAATGGAGAAAACGGATGGAAGGAGGGAGCAATTGGAAGGGTACAAAATTGGATATAAAGGGATAAATATGAGTTCCTTGTGCATGTGACTTGCTTCTGTAACTGTATTTATGTGGACTTGTCACTGTTGTGTTTTTCTTTATTTTCTTGAGCTTTCCACAATTTTTATGATGATAATTGTTTCTTTGATGGTTTCTTCATAAAAAACAACTTTGGTCTATTCTCTATATAACAAAGTAATTTCTGCAGGCTTTGTTTTACTCTGCTCTACGCTGTGCTCGTGAAATGATAACCATTAACGATGTATCTAAGAACCTGGTCAGTGCGATCAATAACAGGCTCAGTGCATTGTCATTCCACATCAGGGAGTACTATTGGGTGGACATGAAAAAGATTAATGAGATATATCGTTACAAGACTGAAGAATACTCCCACGATGCTATCAACAAGTTCAATATTTATCCAGATCAAATTCCTTCTTGGCTTGCGGACTGGATTCCTGAGAAAGGAGGCTACCTCATCGGCAATCTACAGCCAGCTCACATGGATTTCAGGTTCTTCTCCCTTGGGAATCTATGGTCCATTGTCTCGTCTCTTACCACTCCAAGGCAAGCTGAGGGTATACTAAACCTTATTGAAGACAAATGGGAAGATCTTGTGGGAAATATGCCTCTCAAAATATGTTATCCGGCTTTGGAGTATGAAGAATGGCGTATAATAACTGGCAGCGATCCAAAGAACACGTGAGCCTTCTACTTGAAAACTCTGGTCATGTGTATGCATATAGTATTTAGTTATTTATTGCAGATGTCTTAAAATAAAACCTAACAAAAAATTCTCTACAAAGCTTGAGATATTATTTCCATTGGTTTATTGTATGTTTTCTTGGCAAATTGCTCTTTGAAAATTGAACATGTAGGTTCTGAAAAAGATATTTCCTAGGATGAGAAGAATTGAAATGGTATGCAATTATTGGCTTGGTATATTTTTTACACAAGAAGAGAGAAAAGAAAAGAAACTCGAGATCCTTCTTTTCCTGGTATCTGGAACAGACTACTGACTATCTGTGTGTTTATAAAGTTAGGTTTTCTATATCTCACACACACATATTTTGCAGAAGGTGAGAAAATTAGTTTAATATATTACTGGATTAATGATATTCTGGAAACGTATTTAAAAGATACATTTATCTTTCTATATATGCATTTGCAAGATGAATTTATCTAGTAACATGATATAAAAGATTGAAACATGGAAACCTGCCAACCTCATGCTACACTCAACACACTTATGGAATCAACACTTTGGTCCAGTCGTACCATGGAGGAAAGGCCTTGTTCGTTAATAGTAAAGAGATTGAACTTATCATTAATATTGGTTTTCATATACGGATTGTCGTATATTTGGGTTAACGAAGTTTATAGCTCACAAAATGGTATCTTTTCTCTCTATTTCAGACCTTGGTCATATCATAATGGCGGATCTTGGCCAACACTACTGTGGCAGGTAATAACCGTAATATGATTCTAACAATTTTTCCTCTCCAAATTTTTTAACCATCAAAGTTAACTCTATTCATGTTGCTTATTTTTTCAGTTCACATTGGCCTGCATCAAGATGGGGAGGTCAGATTTAGCTGAGAAGGCCATATCAGTTGCCGAGAAGAGGCTCTCGAATGACAAGTGGCCAGAATATTATGACACACGAAATGGAAGATTCATCGGGAAGCAATCGCGGTTATACCAAACATGGACTATAGCAGGATTTCTGGCCTCCAAAATGCTCTTGGACAACCCAGAGATGGCTTCCATTTTAACCTGCGACGAAGACCTCGAGCTCCTCGAGTTCTGCGTATGCGGCCTACGAAAGACATCAAGGACCAAATGCTCCCGTATAGCTGCTAGATCTCAGGTTCTTGTGTAACAAGTTCCAAGAGAGTCATAGTTCTTGCAAAATCCTTCGTGTAGAGCAAAAAGGAAAAGAAAGAGGTCAGTATATGATTTATTTGACATGGGGAATAGAGTGGAACCCCAATAAAACATGCATTAATTTGTATAATGAAGCTACCATCTACTACTGATTACAAGTGGAATGGTGGTCATGGTTGAGTGTGTAAATTTTCAGAACCAATGGATAACTTCTACATAGGATTACTGAGCTTGTAGCAGAGCACAGATATACTCTTGTCGCCAATACAGTTTCTTGAGACTTGGTACAGATTCTTGCTTGTATAAGAGTATTCTCTCTCTGCTTCTCTACTGATTACACAAGCGATTGCTCCTAAGGCCAAATGCAGCAGTTGGCGATCTTCCATGTCTCTTCTTTGCTTCCAGAGCAGCAGCTTTCACTTGTGGTCACCGGCATGCATGGATTTTGCTGCTGCTTCGTAGATCTCTGAGGCATACTTTGGTTGTGCCAGCTGAATCCTTCCAGTGGGGTAGTATCGCAATCTTGTTCTCTTTCCAATAGAGCTTTAAAGAAAAGGAGGAGAGTAGCCATTGCCAGGAAGAGGACACCAGGTGCATGCTCTCCTTCCTCAATATATTACAGGATTGTGTGCTTTTATTATTTGCTATGGTTAGTGAAAGAGGTTGGTGGGTGATTTCTTGGTGCGGGTTCCTTGGCATGCTAGATTATCATCGGCAGAAGTTTTGGGAGTGTGGTTGGTCATCTAACTTGGTAAAATCCTCTATAAATTGGTCAATAGTGGTTAATCAACCAATATATGCATGTTTATCCATATTGTCTGGCCAAATGTATGTATATATCCATAGATATCTTATGTTTTGAGAATTCTTGATAGATAATCTTCGACTGTGTCCGATATTGTGATCATCAGTATGTTTTAGTATACATTCACAATGTATGACTAGATGAAGAAATTTTGGTTTAAATTCAAGCGTAGATGAGAAATATAACTTGTCTGGTTATGCTATGTACGCCATCAGGATTTTCGGAAGTACTGTATATATTATGCATCTAAGATCTGTGAAATGTTGCTAGAGGTTTGCTTTGTTAGTCAATTGGTCATGGTTCATGGTCATTGGTTATGGAGGGATTAGCTTCAGTTAATGGTTAATCTGCAGATGAACTTGGGACTATTTGTAGTTGACATTTGTTTGCGCGCGCCCGCAAGAAGAAAAATCCCACCTTCAGAAAAATCTCATACATGTTTTTGTTTTCGTTAGCCATCTCGTGTCGAATACGTATTGGTTAGTGAGGATGAATCACACGTGGGGGAGAGAAAATCTCTGAGCGGACTTATCCGTATATATAGGTATATATAGGTACCCGTATACCTATCCAAATTCATGCAATATAGGTGGCTATAACTAGGGGTGAGCGTTCGGTTTATTCGGTTTTAACTGAATCGAATTAGCCAAATTCGAATAAACCGAATTTATAAAAATTCAAAATTGAAACCGAACCAGCCAAAATTTAAACCGAATTTATAAAAATTCAAAACTGAAACCGAACCGAATTAGCCAAAACCGAAATTGAATCGAATCGAATAATAAATTCGGTTTGTTCGGTTGAAATTAATGTGTCGGACCCAAAGTTAGGATCGTAGTTAAATTATATTAAAAATTATAATTTTTATACACACATTTGTTGAATTTTAAAGTTATGCACAAAGTTGGACTAGTTATTAAATTATCAAAGTTGAAATTCAAAATACATGTATAGAATTGTTGTTTTTAAAATATAAATATTTTTAAATTGAGGGTATTTACATAATTATATAATTTTTATTCGGTTTTGGACCGAAATTCGAAACCGAATAAAGAATTTTTGAATTTTGAAAACCGAAACCTAACCGATTTTTTTTTTTGAAACCGAACCGAATCTCTTATTCGGTTCGATTCGATTTTCGGTCCAAAACTGAATAATGCTCACCCCTAGCTATAACCTATTTGAAAATGTTCGTATTCTATGTTTATATTATGTCTTTATCCGTATTCGTGTAACATAGGATACCATATTTCCTACAATCATGCCATACGGAGTTTGAATGGGCTTACTTTCTGCTAACACTGCTTAACTATGTATAGATTCCAGTAATTGAAGATAGGAATCTTTCATTCAATTCAATTCATTCACCTGTCCTGCCTTGTAAGTGAGGACTCATTGCGGGGATTCCTGGATTTCAAATTGAATATTTCATTTTGAAGTTAAAAAAAATACGAGTAAATAACATTTATGTAACTTAAGGCATAGCCTGATGCAATGGTAACGCTAGGATGCAGGTTCAAGTTACGAAAACAAATCTCTTCATATATAGGGAGGAGGAGGAGGTAAGGTTGTAAACATCTTGTCCTTCCTAGATTCTACGTAAGCGAAAGCCCTCCTGGCACTGGACATCACAAACAGCTTCGCCTCCGTCCTCGCCACTTGGCTTCCACCCCCGTCCGTGCCGGCTGCAGCGACCGCCACAGTCCCAACAGTATCGTTGTAGTAGTAACAGATATAGTCGTTGCTGTTCACATAAAGATGCGGATCCTATTTCTTCATCTCCGTAGTAGACCACCACCACAGTCTCTTCCCTCCATCCTCACCCTCCTCCTCCTTCTCACGTCAGCACATTTGCTAAAAAACGAACTTAAAAAAAAAAAATAATAAAGTCCGGTCGAAATTAGTTTTTAATTAATTTCAGAATTAATCCAAAGATTAAATGGGGAGAGCGATTGCGGCGGATGATGTAAACATCCGGACTTCTAAAGTCCGGTTGGGTGCTTGGGATGAAAAATTCCAAACCTTAGTGCTTTATGTAAAATTTAACTAAACTATAATGCTGTTCTTGCAATTTTCTGTTCAAGTTCGTATGAGACCGAGTGTTTTACCTAATCTAATACCTATCATTTCTCTGGGCATGCAGTACATTTTGATAATAACGTACAGATTGCTTCGGTTCGCTGTGTGCATTTTTGCAAAGTACTATATGGAAGGGATATATGGACTAGTGCATTTGGTAAGATGTGATGGTTTTATGATGAAAGCATACATGTTGAGCACATCTAGCTTCGCATCATGGTTTACTCAGTAATCCTCCTTGGCACTTCATGCAGTTATCTATAGAAATGTTAAATTTGAAGTGCGGATAACATACTAAGTTCCTACATATTTATTTAAATTAATATTGTTGGCTTTGGCCGGCATGATGTATCCTGAGAAAAGTGAATGAAATCTATATCTTATGATCCGTTTACATGTCGGTACCGATTTACGTAACTAATTTTAGTACTACTGAATTGAAAGTCCTACTAGACGAACATTTTACAAGTTTAAAATTCTTATACTTTAAGGGTCTGCTTGGTAATGGTGTTTTCACCGGTTTTGAGGTGTTTTTGAACCGATCGTTTATAAAAATCCTTGCTTGTTAATTTTTTTGAGGTACTGGTTTTCGTCGGCTCAAAAACCACCCAAAACCGGTGTAATGTATTTTTGGGTGGCTTTGTAAACACCCCAAATCGACGGATTTTGAGCGGCTCTATTTTTTTTATTTCATATATATCCTCACAAAAATAGATATAATTATAACTACGGATACCCTTCCCTATTTAATTTATTCGTGTAAAAAACTTTCAGAACCGCTCGTTAGTGAATTAGCAAGCATGGATTGGACTGGTTTAAAAGCCGCTACTTAAAAATCATCCAAAATCGGACCCCTCATAACCGCTCATAACCGGTACTCTAAAAATACCTCATAACCGCTACCCTTATAATTGCCAAGCAGACCCTAAGTTGTAGCACTACACATAACTTAGAGGATCCTAGAGTTATTTATCGGACTATCGGAAATCTAATATATTGGAATCACGAAATATCGGTTTTAAATCAAACTTGTATGGTTAAGCTATTTGAGTTGGATGATTTGTTTCATATCGATAAAAATCTGTTGGGACTTAGTATTGATTTTTCGGGTCTCCTATTTGTACTTGATAAATATCGGAATTTGTAACCTAAGTATTTATTTCAACTATGGAACATATTGATACATATGCTAATAAAATGATCAATACCTTGCAAATATGTTTATTTGTAAATATTCGTTTATATGTGAACATATCATTAATAGTTGAATTATTATCCAATAGTTAGGTTCATTTTGAACTCTATGTGTTTCTAACTTACGTGTTTTACTGATTCGGGAGAATGAGTATAGAAATGTTATATTTATTGCTAAAGTAACCAAGTTAAGAAGAATTCATTATTCTTAACATTTTTGTATTACCTGCTTGATTATAACTGCGTGTGTCCGGTGTGAGTTGTTTCACTGAAGGAGTTTTAACCCAGGAGAATTTTATGGAGAGTTGCTCCGGATCGCTATATATTTTTTTTTGTGAAATTGTTGAGCTCGAAATACAAATGAGATTTTGTCGAAAATTTGAGAATTTCGAAAGATAATCAAATTTTGAAATACAATAATTTTTTTATCATATTAAACACTAACTTAGATAGTCATATATCAGTTAGAGACAGACTCTCGATAACCCTAAATGTATTTAGGGGTCGAATCATCTAAATTTTGGACTCGTAGGACACGTAGACACGCAAACGAAACACATATTAAATTTCAATTGTACTTATCTCATTCTAGTTGATGGAAGATCATGCCGAGTTGTACCCTCGTAATACATGATATTTATTACATGTATAAAGATATGTATATGTCTTGTTCCAGTATACCGAATTTCATATTGAGCTGTATCCTCGTACTACGTAATATTTACTACATGAATATGAAAATTTTCTGCCGAACAATATTCTTGTATTCACGTGATACCTGCGGTATACGAATCAAGATACTTACCTGAGTCAGAAAAGGAAAGTTAAATAAGATAAAATAATCAATAATTGTTTGTGATTGTAGAATAGAGCATTGAGCGGAAAAGAACAAAATGGATATCACACTGTATGAAAATTTTGTAATATAAATAACACTCAAAGCTGATCATTTATTTCATGCCTTCTTCGTCAAGGCCTTACGAGGAGGGTACTGCCTAGCTCACTTTTCATGTACAATACATGTATGTACCTATTTCAATCAAAACATCTATTAGGTACTAAATGATGTCTTACCTTTTCCTCTGTGTGAGGATGTCACGCCCTAGAACCAGAATACTGGAGAGCGGGGGGCATACATAGCCAGCTACGTATGTTGAAATGGAATTCATCTCGCTATACGGTCACGGCTGTCTAGAATATGAGGGTTTACTACAAGCCAACAGTCTCTTAAGGTCAAGCCTATTGTCTCAATCTCAAGCAAGTATATAGTTACAAGATGTTTGATCACCAAATATACAATAAAAGGCGTCCCAAATATTACATATCAGCTGATCATGAAGCTAGTCGTACAAAATGCTAGGACTAGCAAGAGTTAAGTCATACATGATCAACCCTAGGATTTGTTAATCATGTTTACAGTCCGTAGGCAGACAGTAAGTAAAGTGCATCGAGCTAACAGGTGCTCGTCGGCTAAACGCCTCAAAAGAATAATTTTACAATAGAGTGAGCGAAACAAAATAGAAAACCCACTCGTAGCCCGGGTTCCTTCTAGTCGCCACCATTGGGCTGGAGGTTCGGTAGATCCTCGGGTGCTGCTCCGAAATCTGGCCACACAAAACCAGCTGGGTCAAACCCCAGAAAGAGCAAGTGCCACAAAGGAGGCCACAAAATAAGAACAAAAGCCAGCATATCAGAACATAAGAAATAAAAGAAAAGTACAAGTAATAAAGAGCATGTCAGGACAATAAACGACTAGGGACGTGGAACCATTCTGGGAGCCAGGTTACAACCCGTAAACCAAACAAGGACCGGGGTTGTAAACCTTTGCCTGAATAGCTCCTTGTCTCTACCCAATTATTGTTAGAGATAAGTAAAACAAGCATGTACAAGAGTTCCAGGGTACAGGGACTAGACAAGACTTAGACAGGGCTAGACATCATCCATTCACAAGCGGCCAAGCAATTACTACGGCTTACTACTTTAACTAACTAGGGTTGTCACAAGCCTAATTACTAACAAGATGCAAGTGAGAATTTCCCAGTCCCAAGTCCTGCAGACCACCTAGTTATCCTTCCGCGGGTTGAGAGTATGGTTGGGTACATCGCCCCGGAGACGATATACCCTTAGGTGACTTAGAGGGTGCAACACATGACAGTGCGCTGGAAATGTGCTCTACTCGTCGGCAAGCTACAAGTCCAATTAAGAGCGCCCAGATAACGAGATTGCCTGTGACCGAAAATTCTCCATGAACTATAGTTTGATCTAGTCATTAGCCTAATCCATATTCAGTATGAATCCCTGACCGTGGGAACCAGGGAGTCACGTCCTAGACATGATGCAAGATAAGACAAGTGGATTGCACAAGCAAGCAAGCAGGAACACCCACGGTGTCAAGTTGATTATACAAGTCAAGTTACAAGTCAAGTCAAGTCAGGAGTGCGCCGCCACGGGCCACTATCAAGTTATCAAGATAAATCATGTCAGGGTACTTGTCAGGAGTGCGCCACGACGGGCCACTATCATGTCAGGTTGGTCATGTCAGGAGTGCACCACTACGGGTCACTGTCGTGTTATGCTAGTTCCTTGTCATACCATGCCATGTACAATAGTCATTCCAAACATATTAAGTAAAATCAAGTTCATGACAAAAGGCGTAAGGATATAAAATGGGCGTAAAATATCTAATAAAATATCAATATACAGGGCTATAGAAGAGCCAAGTTTAAGGAAAATAAAACCAAATCTCCATGATTGGACAGATTGTGCAAGGGTCCCTGGGGTCGGGTTGCGCAGGAGTCAAGTGCGCCAGGGGCCAACTGCGCAGGGGTGAGCTGCGCAGGGTACCAACTGCGCAGGGTTGAGCTACGCAGGGTACCAACTGCGCAGGGGTGGATGGCGCAGCAGATGGATTGCGCTGGATCAGGTTGCGCAAGAATGGATGGCACATGGATGGATTGCGCAGAAGTGGACTGCGCAAGAGCCATGCACGCAAGGGGAAAGGGAACGCTGGGCTAAGAAGCGCCAGCGCAGTTCAGCTCAGCGCAATGCGCTGGCCGAGGGGATGCGCAGTTCACCAAAGGGTGAGCTCCGCAATCGGCCTGCGCTCTCTGCTCCTCCAACCCGAGAAGAACTCCAAGAACTCCAAAACTTCAATTCTTCATATCTTTGTCAAATCAAAGCCAAATCTAGATTTTCAAAGGTCTAACTTGAGTAAAATTGAATTCTCTTCCACATGGAAGCATCAAAACAAGCAAAAATCAAAGTTAAATAGATCAAAACCATGTAAATCCGAAAATAGTAAAAACCTAGATCTAGAACAAAGGAAATTCCAAATCACAAAATGACAAGTTCTAATGTTGATCACCATGGCCTAATCTAGCTAATGGACAAATAAAAAGTGGTTCTCATGTGGTGGCAAGGTGCACTTGCCTATGGGTGATGGTGTTGTGTAGAGGAAGAATAAGAAGAATTAATAGAGGAAAGTAATGAAGAGAGAGAGTGTTAGGTGGGGACTTTAATGGTGGAGGATAAGTTGAGTATAGGGTGGAGGTTAGCTAAGGTGCTCCAATGCAAAATAAACCAAACCAAACCAAACCAACCTTCTCCACAACATAAAACCAAGCCAGGTAAAACCCAATTACGAGAACCAAAATCTGCAAGTCAAGCCAATTACAAGTACATGCCAAAATTCGAGAAAATAAATACAGGTCTGAAATACATGCAAGCTTGACAAAATACGTATTCAGAATATGGGTGTTACAGAGGAGGTCGGACCGCTAAGCACCATGTCAATCATGCAACGACATGATCCCGATTATATGATTATTGTCAAGAAACTAGTCAAGTGTAAAATTCAAATATTGTTATCTAATTGCATCATCATTTAGACAAATTGTATTGTCATTGTGATAGTGACTATTATGTCATAGGAATAGTTTGGACACAAATGAATCACTTGATTTAGAATCACATAGAGCCTTATTTCGAGTTAGCACTATAATACGTCCTTAGGGTTTCTTTATATTATCTTCTATCTGAGTATTAGATCATGATAATATTGTTTTACTTAATTTATTTCATTGTTTTTAAATCGATGACTTGTATGTCTTTGATGACCTAGTATTGTTCACTAGATGAAGGCATGGTTGAAATAGAGGCGCTACCGTTATATAGTGTTAAATATTAGTATATTTGGACTTTAGTCCCACATCAGTAGAATAATAGAGAGAGACTGACTCTCGCATATATATATATATATATATATATATATATATATATATATATATATATATATATATATATATATATATATAAAAATATATATATATATATATAGTACTATCTCATTATCAATGAATCATCCAATTACGGGAGACGACATTCAAGGTTTTCAGGATTGAAAAAGTTTCTTGGTGCACAGTTTCAAACTAAAGATATGGGACTATTAAAGTACTTATTAGGCACTGAGGTCACAAGAAAAAAGCAAGGTATTGTAATGTCTCAGCGAAAATATGTGCATGACATATTAATTGAAGCATGAATGATGCAAACTAAAGAAGCAACATCACCCATGGATCCAGGGGTAAAGTTACTCACTGATATTGATGACTAATCCTGATCAGTATCGTCGAGTGGTTGGCAAACTCAACTACTTAGCAGTCATGAATCGTTCAGATATTTTCTTTATTGTAAGTGTCACGAGTAGATTTTTGGCTTCTCTACAAGTTCTGCATTGGCAGAAAGTTCCCAGAATCCTGCGATATCAATCTAGCCCAAAATCCATAAAAAAGAATTCAGATGGAGAATCAGGGATATACTCATCTTGAGTGTTTTACATATGCTGACTTGGGTGCAAGGATAGACAATCTACATCTGGCTACTTGGTATTTATTGACAGAAATTTAGTATTGTCGAAGAGTAAAAAGCAGAATGCGGTCTCACGATCCAGTTCGAAAGCATAATACCGAGTTCTTGCTCATGGCAGAGCAGATGTGTTATATCTGCAACATCTTCTAAATGATCTAAGAGAAGAAGCATGATCTCAAACAACAAATATGTGGTGTGACAACCAGTATGCTATCCATATTGCTACCAATCTCGTATTCCATGAAAAGATGAATCACATTGAAATCGACATCCATTTCGTTCATGATTAGTATCAAAATGGGATGATAACATTTCACTACGTGAAAATTGGCGATCAGATAACTGATATATTTACAAAGTCTCTTTTAAGCCCTAGGGTTCAGTTTCTTTATAACAAGGTGGACATCAGGTAGAATAATAGAAAGAGGCTGACTCTCTCCTATATATAGCGTACTCTCTCATTATAATGAATCATCCAATTATTTCATCTAACATATAGCGTGGATGTATCTGAGGAGTGAGTACTGTTGGTTGAGGGTAGAGCAACAATTTTTTTTAGTTGCATCTCTTATGTGCATTACCTTTTGAAAAATCGGACTTACAAGAATGTATATATGAATGGTTTTATGTTTATAGATGTGAATATTCTCATATCATCAATGGTTTAACATTGTAAATAATTTTATTCAATAACTTTACAAGCAGCAAGCGTGATTACGGATATCGGTGTATTCGTACGATGGGTAGCTTGATATATTTGTTATGTACTCCGTGTAGAACCCTAGAGGGGGGGTGAATAGGAAGATAAAATAAATCTAGAGCAATAGAAGCAATATATGACAAATAAAAGTAAAGAGTAGGAAGATCAAACACAAGATGTATCCTGATATCCTCGCTTGAGGCAATCCAGTTCCGGAACTCTCTCCGGCTTAAATCCACTATTTAATCAAATAGTACACACGAGTTTGGATCCGAAGAACTCGCCAACTTCAACACGAGTTTGGATCCGAAGACTCGCCAACTTCAACACACGAGTTTTCTTACGAAGGCTCGCCAACTTCAAACAAATAAGAAGAGAACTTGTTGATCTTCTAACATGTGAAGATCGAAGATTACAACTCGCAAATACTCTAGCACTTTGGGAAATGATGACAATTTAAAAGCTTGGTGGAGTATTAATGGTGAAGCTCTTTTGTGGTTGAGAAAATTTAAAGCTTGTAAGAGATGGCCTTTAAGAGGAGGGAGTAAAGCTCCTTTTATACAAATCCAAAGTCATAAAGGCAAATCAGCCGTCAACCGGATTATCCGTCGGATTTCAGCGGAAATCCGTCGGATTATCCGGTCAATAGTAACGGTCATAAAAAGAGCCGTTAGATGCATTAAATGTACTTGCTAGATGCCATTGGATTTGAATTCAAAAGTTGCAGATAAGTCAAGCGGATTATCCGTCGGATTTCAGCGGAAATCAGGCGGATGATCCGAACAATAGCTTACAGACTTGCTGTGAGAGGCTCGGATTATCCGTCGGACTTCCGCGGATGTCCGTCGGATAATCCGAACATTTGGCTCACTAATTTGCTGTGAGCGATCGGATTATCCGACAGATTTATGCGAAAGTCCGTCGGATTATCCGAACATTGGCTCATTGACTTGCTGTGAGCGATCGGATAATCCGGCGGATTTTCGCGGATGTCCGTCGGATGATCCGATCATTGTCTAACTTGCTGTGAGTGATCGGATTATCCGGCAAATTTTTCCAAAAATCCGACAGATTTTTCGCCTCTTTTGAATGACTATTTCACCATTTTCTTTCTTTAACATTGTCATCCTAACAAAGTACGTACAAAGATTTCCTAGACATTTACAGACTCAGGAAAAGAACAAGGAGAAGAACCGTCTTCTTTGTAGTCTCCAAGCTGCTTCAAAGTCTTTGGCATATCTGATAAAGGAGAAATGCAGAGCTCCATGGTCTTTGATTAGCGTCATGGAGTGGAGAATCCTTTCTTCTATTCTTGCTTGTGAAAAGTACAAACTAAAGACGTACAAGGGTTATTGTGAACAATAATCAAAATCGATGTGCCAACAAACTCCCCCATTTTGATAATTGACAAACAATAAGAATAAAGAAAGTAAATAGCTCCCCCGTAATTAAGGATCTCCCCCTCAATACGATTTCTCCCCCTTTGTCAGTTAATCAAAGATGGTGAGAAAGATAGAACATATATTTGAACAGAAAAGCATAATAAAACTTTCATTTAATAAAAGGCAGGGGAACAATAACGAGGCTATGAAAGCCCAACAGAACACACAACTAAAAGCAGTTTTTAAAAGTCCCATAGGACCACACAAAACACATACGATAAGTCCCCGAAGGACCACACAAAACAAGACTAAATAGGGCATCATCAACTGTCAGGCGCATGAGATGGGCCGGTCTCCTGATCCTCATCATCCCCGGGAGCAGTGGTGAAGGCGCCATAAGGGTCGACGCCATCCGGGTACATGAAGCCATAAATGTTAGGATCAGTGAAGCGAGGCCCCGGAAAGTCTGGATGAGGAGTGTTAGGGTTGAGAAAGGGAGTGTGCTCCTTAAACATACGCTGAATGTAGTACGCCTGGTCCATGAAGCCATGGTGGATAAGAGTGCCGAGTCCCCGAGTGTTTGCCTGAATACGCTCATGGGTAGAGAGAGAGAGAGATCGGCAAACTTGCGATCAATGTAGCGGCGCACGTCATGAGTGAGAAGAGTCGCCGGAGGAGATGCAGGTCCACCGGCAACAGCAGCAGGAGCAGTAGTAGGGGCAATAGCAGGAGCCGCACGACCACGTCCCTTCGATTTGGCAAGAGGGGAGGGACGAGGATCACCAACTGGGCAATAAGTTAGGTCAACACCATTTGCTTCAAGGATCATGGTGATGTACATACCGAAGAGTAGAGAACGATAAGAAGATTCCCTGATGAGCATCATGGTGTAGATGATGGACTTGGACAGCGAAAAGGGTTGTCGGGCGACCAGATAATACATGAAGATGAGCTCCTCAGCAGTCATGCTGTCCATAATCCCAGACTTCGGGGTGAGAGTGTGGCAAAGGATGCGATGCATGTCATGGAAAAAGGGACTCAGATCCTTGTCCTCCGGACGCTGAACAAGAGAGCCCCCACAGATGTTAAAAAGGAACTCCTCATAAGTCATGTCAGGAGAGAAGGAGATGTGGTCGATGGTGCCCGGAAGGGAACGATGGACCTTGCGTTCATCGAGACCAAGGATGGTGGCCAAGGATGCGGCAGTGACGGTGATCTTCACGCCACCAACCTTTGTCTCGAACTCCGGACCTTCCTTGACGGGAACAAGATTGCAGTAGAACATACGGATGACATGTGGATAGAAGTCGACCTGACGCTCAAGGAGGGCATCGATGCGGGAGAAGTGGAAGTAATCTCGGTGGTCCTTGAAGTTGAGCCACGAGATAGGTTTCCCGGAGCAGACTGGAGCTTTGTGGTAGAAGGAAAACCATTCCCGGGAGTGGGAAGCCGACTTAAAGATGAGTGGATTGTGGCCTTGCGTGGAAGGAGGAACAAACATAGCAAGGGGAGGAGGCTGAGTGGAGGAGGAGCTCCCGTCATGGCGTTGACGTTTGGTGTGAGAAGCCATGGAGGAAGAGAGAGTGAGAGGGAGTAATTTGGAGAAGAATGGAAGGATGGAAGGAAGGGAATGAAGTATATAGTGGGTGGAGAGGTGTTAATGAAGGGATGTAATGGTAGGGAACGGATAGAGATGAAGGGGAACGGATAGAGAGAAAAGGGAGCGGATGGGAAGGCAGCCGACGCTTCGTTTTCTGCGCCTGTACCGCGTAAACGGAAAATCCGGCGGATTTATACGGAAATCCGGCGGAAAATCCGAATGAAGATAAGAACGAATTAAATGCGGGTAGGTGGTGGGTCACGTCCAATTAATGAGGTAGCCGTTCGCGGCCGGGTTTGACGGAGAACAATAAATGCGGATAATCCGTCAGATTTCAGCGGAAATTCGGCAGATTTTCCGAACTTGTACATCAGCAAGCTGCTGGAATTGAACGAAAAATCTGGCGGATTATTGCGGAAGTCCTCCGGAAAATCTGTGAAAGACAAAAAGATTTCAAATAGAGATATCGAGGAGCTCGATTTCTCGACAAATAAAAGTGAATCGATCTTCAGAGAAAGGTTTGGTAAAAATATCAGCAAGTTGATGAGTGGTGTCAATAAATTCAAGACAAATATTACCCTTCAGTTGATGATCCCGTAGAAAGTGATGTCTTATCTCAATGTGTTTAGTGCGAGAGTGACAAATCGGGTTTTTCGTGAGATTAATGGAGCTAGTATTATCACATTTAATAGGGATGCATGAAGAAGAAATACCATAATCTACTAGTGTCTGTGTCATCCAAAGAATTTGTGCACAATAACACCCTGCCGCTATGTATTCAGCTTCGGTGGTAGAAAGAGCGACAGAGTTTTGTTTCTTGCTAAACCAAGATATCAAGGATTTACCCAAGAAGTGACATGTATCGCTAGTGCTTTTTCGGTCAAGTTTGCATCCGGCAAAATCCGCATCCGAGAAACCACGAAGCTCAAAAGATGAGGATTTTGGATACCATAGCCCCAAGTTAATGGTGCCCTTGAGATACCGAAAAATACGTTTTATGGCACATAAGTGAGATTCTTTGGGATTTGCTTGATATCGAGCACAAAGACACACACTAAACATAATGTCGGGACGGCTAGCAGTAAGATAAAGTAAACTACCGATCATACCTCGATACTTACGAATGTCGACGGATGTGCCATCTTCATCGTTGTCAAGCTTTGTCGTTGTTGCCATAGGAGTCCTCATTGATTTGGATGAGTCAAGTTCAAAATGCTTGAGGAGATCCTTGGTGTATTTTGCTTGATTGATGAAGGTCCCTTTGGGTCCTTGCTTGATTTGTAAGCCCAAAAAGAATGAAAGTTCACCCATCATGCTCATTTCAAATTCTTCCTGCATAACTTTAGCAAATTCTACGCAAAGTGTATTGTTAGTAGAACCAAAAATAATGTCATCAACATAAATTTGAACCAATAAAAGAGTGCCATCATGGGATTTGATAAAAAGTGTTGTGTCGACTTTCCCCTTTGAAAAATTGTGAGAAATAAGAAAGGAGCTAAGGCGCTCATACCAAGCACGGGGAGCTTGTTTGAGGCCATAAAGGGCTTTGTGAAGTTTGAACACGTGATTAGGAAATTAAAAATCTTCAAAATCGGGAGGTTGTTTAACATAAACTTCCTCTTTAATAATACCATTCAGAAAAGCACTCTTAACATCCATTTGAAAGAGCTTAAAGTCATTAAAACAAGCAAAAACACAAAGCATGCGAATGGATTCAAGTCGTGCAACCGGAGCATAGGTTTCGTCGTAGTCAATGCCTTCCTCTTGGTTATAGCCTTGAGCAACCAATCGGGCCTTGTTACGAGTCACTAACCCATCTTCATTAAGTTTGTTACGAAACACCCATTTTGTTCCAATAATGGGGTGATTGCTAGGTTTTGGGACAAGCTCCCAAACCTTGCTTCGCTCAAATTGATTTAGCTCCTCTTGCATAGCCATCATCCAAAATTCATCAAGAAAAGCATCATTAACATTTTTAGGCTCTATTTGAGAGATAAAAGCCACGTTTGCACAAAGATCATGAGTGGCGGATCTAGTACTAACACTGAAGGAAGGGTCCCCAATGATAAGCTCCTTAGGATGATTGGTGACAAATTTCCATTCTTTTGGGAGATCTTTTTGAGGAGGCTCAAGAGGAGGAGACTCTTTTGATGGAGTCACAACTTCATTGTTAGATGAAGAAGGACGATCTTCAATAGAGGAGTTCTCCAACCCAAATGAGATGTCATCAATATCCTCGGAAGAGGAGAATGTAGAAGAGTTGAGTTCATTAAAAGAGACATTGATTGACTCTTCGACAACAAGACTTCTTTTATTAAAAACACGAAAACCTTTACTATGAGTAGAGTATCCAAGGAATATTCCTTCATAGGCTTTTTCTTCAAACTTGTCTAGGTTATCCTTGGTATTCAAAATAAAGCAATTGCAACCAAAAACTTTGAAATATTCAATAGAGGGAATTTTGTCAAACCAAAGCTCATAAGGAGTCTTCTTAGAAATAGGTCTAATCAAGACCCTATTTATAACATGACATGCCGTATTAACGGCTTCCGCCCAAAAATATTGGGGGAGCTTATATTGGTTTAACATAACCCGGGCCATATCGCCAATGGTTCTATTCTTTCTCTCCACAACACCATTTTGTTGAGGAGTTCGTGGACAAGCAAAATCATGTCCAAAACCATTCTTTTCACAAAATCTTTTGAAATCGACATTGTCAAATTCTCCTCCATGATCACTTCTAATCTTGTTAATGGAAAAACCTTTCTCATTTTGAACACGTTTACAAAAAGCAACAAATTCACGAAACGTATCACTTTTGCAAGCAAGAAAAATAACCCAAGTAAATCTCGAAAAATTATCAACTAAAACAAAAGCATAAAGCTTGCCTCCAAGGCTAGCAACTCTACTAGGACCAAAAAGATCCATATGGATAAGTTGAAGAGGTCTAGAAGTACTCACAGAGTTGATTGATTTGAAAGACGACTTTGTTAACTTACTCTTCTCGCATTCTTCACACACCATATCCTTTTTGAACGGGATACTTGGGAGTCCTCTTACGAGCTTCTTTGTAGCAAGACGAGAGATGGTGTCCATGTTGGCGTGTCCAAGCCTCATATGCCAAAGCCAACTCTTATCGTTTTTAACAACTAAGCACCTGTCATTGTTAGTGTCTTCAACAAGATATAAAACATAGATATTATTTTCTCTAATCCCTTCATAAACAATAGATCCATTAGAGCTATCGGTAATGAAGCATTTGAGCTTAACAAACTTGATATCATAACCATTATCGGTAAGATGACTAATACTAAGAAGATTGTGTTTAAGATTAGTAACAAGACACACATTCTTAATGTAAGGATAAGGAGGGGAACCTATATTACCATTCCCTATAATGTGACCTTTGAGATTGTTACCAAAAGAGACGTGTCCTTCCTTCTTCATCGATAGCGTTGTAAATAATGAAGCATCCCCGGTCATGTGCCGTGAACAACCGCTATCGAGAATCCACTTGCTTCTAGCATGAGAAGGACTCTTCACCTACAACATAAGTTGAAGATGAACATTTTGGTACCCATGATCTTATGGGTCCTTGAGTGTTAGTCTTAGGAACCCACATAAAAATTTTCTTGTCAACAAGTTTCCTTGTATGACAATAATTGGTTGTATGTCCATGCAAGCCACAATAATTACAAATCATAGAGGATTTAGAAGAAGATACGTGAGAATCATGCATATGTGAATCTCTAGTGCGAGGAGCTCTAGCATTAGTATTGTGATAATGATAGTAAAAAGCATGATACGAAGTATTTTTCTTAACAAAAGGTCCTTTCCTTGTGTTGGAAAAGGATTTGTGTGTAGTGTTCATGTAAGAAGTATGCCTAGCATTGTGATGAGTGTGGAGATGTCTAGGAGCATGCATGTGAGTAGTGTCCTTATTACCAAATTTTTACACTGTATAAGAAGATCATTATACTTAATAGAAGTGTCATATTCTCTTCTATTAGCATCTTGAACTTTGTGCATAGCAAATTCATAAGAGCTTCTCATGGATTGAATCTCATCATCCTTTTTTTTGATGGTGTCAAGAGATTCTTGAAACTTGAGTCGCAAAGACTCTATTTCATCCGTGTCAGAAGCAGGAGATTTTTCCTTCACATCAATAATGATGCTTGAGAGCCTCTCTACTTCAAGTTGAAGAGCCTCAACCTCTTTAAGAGATTTCTTGTATTTATTCCAAACACCTTTGTGTTCTTCATGCAATTCAAGAATGGCTTTCTCCAAATTATCATAGGTAAGAGTGTTTAAGGAGAGATCATCAAGTACCTCATCGGTTGCCATGAGACAGACGTTGGCATTGTGCTTGCACTCCTTGTCGTTGTCGGAGTCACTTGTTTCACTCTCACACCAAATGCTTGTGTTGGCAAATTTCTTGGAGGACGAGCTTCCTTTGCTAGGCTTCTCGTACTTGCTTGAGTCTCTTCTTACCATCGGACAGTCCCTCTTGATGTGTCCGGTTCTTCTGCATTGATAGCACGCCGGATCTTCCTCATTGTCCCGTCTGAAGCGGTTGGCTTTGTGGAATTTGAGGAACTTTCGGAAGTGCTTAGCTGTGAGAGCTATATCTTCATCGTCGTCCGACTCATTGTCGTCGGAGCTATCCTTGGAGTAGGACTTTGTAGCTTTGAGAGCAAGAGATTTCTCCTTCTCTTTGGTCTTCTCCTTCTCCTTCTCTTGTATAGAGGATTCCTCTTGATCCTTCATATCGAGCTCGTGAGTTATTAGCTTACCCATGAGGGTCTCAAGGTTCATGACTGTTAGATCGTTCCCCTCAATGATTGCGGTAGCTTTAGGACTCCAAGCTTTCGTCAATCCTCTAAGAATTTTTCTGATCTTTTCATGAGCAGGATATTCCTTACCAAAAGAAGAGAGAGGATTAATAATGTCACCAAAATGAGTAAACATGCAAGTGATAGATTCATCATGCTTCATTTTAAAGGACTCATATTCTTACGTGAGTCTACTAATCTTGGATTCCTTCACTTGTGAAGTTCCCTCGTGTGTGACTTCAAGTAACTTCTAAATCTCATTGGAAGTCTTACAAGTAGAGATTCGGTTGAATTCACTACTGTCGAGAGCACAATAAAGAGCATTCATTGCCTTGGCATCTCGACTCGCAAGCTTCTTGGTGTTTTCAGTAAGTGTGTCCCTGAGGGTGTCAGAAGCAATATCCTCAATAACTCTGGAAGGAGTAGGAAGACCATTTATCACACAATGTCACGCCCTAGAACCAGAATACCGGAGAACGGGGGCAGACATAGCCAGCTACGCAATCCCAAAGTACGTTAATACTCTGAAATCACGTATAAGCTGTCAAGACATGGGGGTTACTCTACATGCCATCAATCAATCCTATGGTTTAACAATCCTAGGTATCTCAATCACAGGCAATTATACAAGAGCAAGAGTACGATCATCATACATACAATAGTAAGGCATCCCGAACCATATATACATGACTGATCATGAAGCCAGTACCACAGAACTGATGACTAGCTTGAATATTAGTCGTACATGATAAGGACTAGCTATAGTCTAGAATACACATATCATGTTTATGCCCATAGGCTACAATATCAAGGAAAATACCAAAACACGAGCTAAACACGTGCTCGGGGCTAAACGTTACAAGAAGAGAATTTACATATCAGTGGAAGAATGAAGAAGAGCCCACTGAGGCACTCTGGTGCTCCGGCTGGTCACCGTCGAGTGAATGGTGCGGTAGATCCTTCGGGCTCTTCTATCAGAACCTGGTCATACAAAACCAGTGGGGTTAGACCCCAAATAGCAAGTACCACAAAGGAGGCCGAACTATGAACTTAAAACCAGCAATCATTAGTAAACAAAGCAAGCAATAAGTAAGGGAGGATCGAGATTCGTGCAGTACCAATGCACTTAACCCGAACATAAGAAGGCAGTAAGTAAAGCATTTAGTAAACACAATTAAAAGTAGACTTGTTAAGCAAACGATCCTTTAAGAGTTATGCAAAGCAAGTAGTCATATGAACAGGTGAGATAAAGTAACTAGAGAACATATTAAATAATTAGAGCTAGGCAATATACAAAGAGAGGACAAAAGTACTATTTCGGAAGCCAGGTTACAACCCTTAAACCAAACAAGGACCGAGGTTGTAACCCTTCGCCTGAACAGAACTTGGTCTCTGATCATTTATTGCTAAAGGTGACAATCATTAAGTGACACTCAGAGAGTGACAAACAGGGAGTGACAATACAGAGTACAATACATTAGAGTGACAATCATTGCAATCATTATCCTGGAAACAATTAGGAACTGGATCTAAATAAGACTTAGACTGGGAAGGTGATATACGATGAGATAACCATGGGACTATTCAGATAACCAGGTTACAACCCGTAAACCAAACAAGGACCGGGGTTGTAACCCTTCGTCTGAACAGAACTTGGAATGCTCACCATTTATCGGTAAGATAAAATAAGAAAAAAAAGGACATATAACAATCTGGAGTGACAATCAATATGGTGACAATCTGGAGTGACAATCCTTATAGTGACAATCTGGAGTGACAATCAATATGGTGACAATCTGGAGTGATAATCCTTATAGTGACAATCTGGAGTGACAATCCTTCAATCATTCTGGTACAATCTTACAATCAATCAATTCTAGACAATACTATACTGGACTAGACTCCATCCAAGTAATCACGGCCAATCATTGCCTACGGCTTTCTACATTAACTAACTAGGGTTATCACAAGCCTAATTACTAGCAAGATGCAGTGAGATTATTCCACAGCCACAAGCCCTGCAGACCATCCAGGTTACCCAGGTCGAAAGATTAGGGTTGAATTCAGGTGGGTACATCGTCCAGGAAATGCATGTACCCTTAAGTAGCTTGAAGGGTGCAACACATGACAGTGTGCTGGAAATGTGCCCTACTCGACGGCAGGCTACAGATCCCAGGCGCGCCCAGGTAACGGGATTGCCTGTAGCTGGAAAATCTCTTCATGACTAATATATTAATCTAGTTATTAGCCTTAGTCTATTTCAATAGGTACTCCTGACCGTGGTACTCAGGAGTCCCTGTCCTAGACATGATGCAAGACAGGACCGGTTTATTTGTACAAGCACAATCGCCCACGGTGTCCAAGTCATTCATACTGGTCATGTCAGGTTTATCATGTCAAGAGTGTGCCACGGCGGGCCACTATCATGTCATTATCATGTCAAGTTTTCTGGTCAAGAGTGCGCCACGACGGGCCACTATCAGGTCATGTCAGGTCATTAATCAGGAGTGCACCACTACGGGTCACTGTCGTATCAAGCAATTTCATTCATTTAAGAAATAACAAGCTATTTAAGTGGGTCGTCGTAATATAGGCCAAGAATAGAAAATGTACAGTACAATCAGGAGCTCCATATTAAAATAAAAAAAACTTGCATAGTTAATTAATATTATATATATATATTCTTGAAGCCAAGGAAAAGATCTACAACTTTTATGTTTTGAGTTTTTCAAGATTCTAGCTACAAAATAACTTAAACAGGCAAAAACGGTAAAATAGAGCAATTCCGGCGCATGGGATTCCTGCACAATCGGCGCATGAGATTCCTGCACGAATCGGCGCATGAGATTTCTGCACGAATCGGCGCATGAGATTCCTGCACGAATCGGCGCATGAGATTCCTGCACGAATCGGCGAATGAGAAACTCACGTTGCGTCTTTAGTACATGCGCGTAGGGAACCTACGCGCATGACACGCTCGGAGTTAAGGGATGCGTTGCCGGGACTTCACGGCGCATGGCCTCCCGGCGCATGGCCTCCCGGGCGCATGAGGTTCATCGTCCCCAAACAGCAAGTTCAGCCATGAAAGTTCCAAAAACTTGTAATGGCCATAACTTCCTCATCCGGAGTCGAAATCAAGCGAAACAAAAGCCAAAACTGCATGAAATTAAATTCTCTACAATATGGAACCACTAGTTTTCGTAAACAAGTAAGTTTGGTAGATCAAAACCCAAAAAAAAACCGAAAATAATATAAACTTAGATCTACAAGAATCCACCCGGTAAAATCAAAAACTCCAAGTTCTAAACATGCTTAGAATCATGCAAGGAAGAAGATGGAACAATCAAAAGTAAATTTATTCAAGGTTCGGCAAGGTGTACTTGCCTCTCCTCCTTGGTGAAGAAGGAAAGAAGAAGAAGATGAAGATGGAAAAATGAAAATGAATAATGGAGGAGAGAGAGTGGTAGGTGGCTTATATAACAAGCCCAAGCAATCTCCACCATTTATTCCTCTCCACTCAATCTAAACCATACACCTCTCTCATAAGAAACCAACTAAACTAAACCAAGTCCAAGCCAAACCAAACCATGTTAAACCAAACCAATAAAACCAAGTCAAATCAAATTAAAACCAAGTCACGATTCATACCAAAATAAATGAAACAAGCCAGTATACGGGTCACCCGACAATTGTCAGAAATCCGTACAATGACAATTCAGCAACTTTAAATATTCTCAAAATTCAAGAAATACGAAATACAGCTCAAATAAATATATATCCGTATAAAATACTGATACAGTGAGGCGGGCCTCACACACAATCCCATAAATCGAAATCTATGGACTTCAGATAAATGCTCATCCTAATCTTCCAGTAGTTATAGTTGGTTCCATCAAATAGGGGAGGCCTATTTGTGGAGTGTCCTTCATTGTGGAAGGTGTTGATACTAGGGTTAGAGGCCATGGATCACTCAAAGGGTGTAAATCTAAATCAAGAGAACAAAGCTCTGATACCAATTGTAGAACCCTAGAGGGGGGGTGAATAGGAAGATAAAATAAATCTAGAGCAATAGAAGCAATATATGACAAATAAAAGTAAAGAGTAGGAAGATCAAACATAAGATGTATCCTGGTATCCTCGCTTGAGGCAATCCAGTCCCGGAACTCTCTCCGGCTTAAATCCACTATTTAATCAAATAGTACACACGAGTTTGGATCCGAAGAACTCGCCAACTTCAACACGAGTTTGGATCCGAAAACTCGCCAACTTCAACACACGAGTTTTCTTACGAAGGCTCGCCAACTTCAAACAAATGAGAAGAGAACTTGATGATCTTCTAACACGTGAAGATTGAAGATTACAACTCGCAAATACTCTAGCACTTTGGGAAATGATGACAATTTGAAAGCTTGGTGGAGTATTAATGGTGAAGCTCTTTTGTGGTTGAGAAAATTTAAAGCTTGTAAGAGATGGCCTTTAAGAGGAGGGAGTAAAGCTCCTTTTATACAAATCCAAAGTCATAAAGGCAAATCAGCCGTCAACCGGATTATCCGTCGGATTTCAGCGAAAATCCGTCGGATTATCCGGTCAACAGTAACGGTCATAAAAGGAGCCGTTAGATGCATTAAATGCACTTGCTAGATGCCGTTGGATTTGAATTCAAAAGTTGCAGATAAGTCAAGCGGATTATCCGTCGGATTTCAGCAGAAATCCGGCGGATGATCCGAACAATAGCTTACAGACTTGCTGTGAGAGGCTCGGATTATCCGTCGGACTTTCGCGGATGTCCGTCGGATAATCCGAATATTTGGCTCACTAACTTGCTGTGAGCGATCGGATTATCCGGCGGATTTATGCGGAAGTCCGTCGGATTATCCGAACATTGGCTCATTGACTTGCTGTGAGCGATCGGATAATCCGGCGGATTTCCGCGGATGTCCGTCGGATGATCCGATCATTGTCTCACTAACTTGCTGTGAGTGATCGGATTATCTGGCGGATTTCTCCGGAAATTCGGCGGATTTTCCGCCTCTTTTGAATGACTATTTCACAATTTTCTTTCTTTAACATTGTCATCCTAACAAAGTACGTACAAAAATTTCCTAGACATTTACAGACTCAGAAAAAGAACAAGGAGAAGAACCGTCTTCTTTGTAGTCTCCAAGCTGCTTCAAAGTCTTTGACATATATGATAAAGGAGAAATACAGAGCTCCATGATCTTTGATTAGCGTCATGGAGTGAAGAATCCTTTATTCTATTTTTGCCTGTGAAAAGTACAAACTAAAGACGTACAAGGGTTATTGTGAACAATAATCAAAATCGATGTGCCAACACTCCGCTCGTCGTATTCTGGAAACGAAAAATGACAACATCGTATAGTCTTAAATGTTATCACATGTAAAGAGTTTGTTTCAGATGGGCCACACAAGGAACTTTACTTTCAAGCCACATAATATTTTCAAATTAATTTATCAATATGCTACAAAATTTCACCAATCGTATAGTCTTTTGTGATTATCTATCTTGTCCTTGATCATGATGAGAATACTCGTTTTCTCCTTGTGCCTTGTTCTCGAAGGTACAATTGTACAACCCAAAAAAGTACAAATAATATGGACGCATTAGTGGAGACTGCGATTATCGATTCGTACCAAATATTGAGTTACTGTGATAGTAAAACTCGAGATTCAAAATTTTTGTGATTATATACTCGACCTAACCTTAACTCAAACCCAACTTAAAACTAGGTTAATCCGAGTCTAAGTGGATTCCATTATATACAAATCTTAACCAGGCTCGTCTCGTCTTGGCGGCAACTAGACCTCTAGATTGGGATGGAATTTGTTGTCCCTAAGGCCACATTTGGTTCGCGGAATTGGAACTTTGGGAAAGAAAAGTGATTATTTTTCTTTGTTTGGATGCCAAAGGAAATGAGGAGGAAAGGAATTTAGTTCCCAAGAGGAAGAAAAATAGGAAAAAAATTTGTTTCTTCCACTAACCCAATGATTCATTTTCTCCCTCTAAGGATTTACTTTTCCTCCCAATTTTTTTTATTTTTTCAAACTCCGAAAATATTGGAATTGTAATTTTCCAAAGAAAAAATACCAAAGAATCAATTTTATTTCCTTTCCGCGAACCAAACGAGGCCTAAATATGGTATTGCAAACATGTCATTTTTCAAATAAAGATGTGGGTTCTATTAATGATTGTTATTTTTGTAAAATCGATGGAACCCATATTTTTATGTAAAGAAAAAACAAGTTTGAGATATCATATTTGGAGATAGTAGATCACATCCCCTCCAGATCTCAGGCTGGCTATATTATTACTCCAACCAAGAGAACAAGAGAGAGAGATTGTGATGCAAAAGAAATGCCAAGACCCTCACCACTTCCCTCACTTCCCAAAGCGAAAAGCCCATCCACTTCCACAAAAGCCCGCTCCACAGCCCCTCCCGCCAATTCCAGTTCGTATCCCGACCCTTCCCTAGTCTCCTCCACCAACCTCATCAAGGCCCACTGCGACCGCGGCGCCCTCGCCGAGGCCCGCCACCTGCTCGACCGAATCCCCAACCGGGACGTCGTCGCATGGACCGCCATGATCTCCGGCTACGCATCCCACGGCCGACGCGACAGCTCCTGGGCCACGCTCCGGGAGATGCTGGCCGACGGGGTCGGCCCCAACGCCCACACGCTCTCGAGCGTCCTCAAGGCCTGCAAGGGGACGAAGGACCGGGCGGCCGCGGCCCACTGCGTGGCGGTGAAGCAGGGGGTCGAGGCGGCGCTCCACGTGCAGAACGCGCTGCTCGACGCGTACGCGTCGTCGTCGGCAGCAGCGGACGGAGGAGGGGACGCGGTGAAGGTGTTCGATGGGATGGAGGAGAGGAACGTCGTCGCGTGGACCACTATGATCGCCGCGCACACGCGGTGGGGCGACGGACGGACGGCGATACGGATGTTCCAGTGGATGGTTCGGGAAGGCGGCGGCGAATGGAACGCCTTCACTTCTTCGATCGTGATCCGAGCTTGCGCTTCCGTCGACGACCTAACGCTCGGCAGACAGCTCCACGCGGTCGCGACGAAAGCCGGGCACGAGGCCAGCCTCCCCGTCGCCAACTCCCTCGTCGATCTCTACTCCAGATGCAACAGCCTCCCGGAGGCGAAACGGTACTTCCGGTGCATGTCCGAACGAGACTCGGTCACCTGGAACGCGATGATCGCGGGGCTGGACCGGTCCGGTAGCCCCGAGGCCCTGCACCTCCTGCCCGAGATGCTCTCCCAGTCCGTCCGTCCGAGCTCCTTCACCTTCACCAGCGTCGTCTCGGCCTGCGGCCGCCTGGCCGTCCTGAGCTTCGGCCGGCAGGTCCACGGGACGATCGTCCGACGAGGCTTCGCCGCCAGCCAGCAGGTCGCGAACGCCCTCGTCAACATGTACACGAAATGCGGATGCATGGCCGGCTCGGAGAAGGTGTTCCGCGAGATGGCGCGGAGGGACCTGGTGTCGTGGACGTCGATGGTGGTCGGGTACGGCGTGCACGGGTTCGGCAGGGAGGCGATCGGGCTGTTCGAGGAGATGGTCGGGTCCGGGGTCAGGCCGGATTCGGTGGCGTTCACGGGCCTGCTGAGCGCCTGCAGCCACGCGGGGCTGGTGGAGGAAGGATTGGGATACTTCGGGTCGATGGGCGGAGTGTACGGGGTGCGGGCCGGGAAGGAGGTGGTCGGGTGCGTGGTGGACCTCCTCGGGAGGGCCGGGAGGGTCGAGGAGGCGTACGGGTTGGCAGAGGCGATGCGGCCGGAGGCGGACGGGGCGATATGGGGCGCTCTGCTCGGGGCTTGCAGGATGCACGGGAACGCGGAGCTCGGGGCGTTGGCTGCACGGAGGATCGTGGAGTTGGAGCCGGGGGACGAGGGGGCGAAGACCTACGTGATGCTGTCGAACATATACGCGGCGGGGGGAGAATGGGGCAAGGCGAGGGAGGTCAGGGGGATGGTGCGAGGCGCGGCGGGGAGCAGGAAAGAGGCGGGGAGGAGTTGGGTTGAGGTGAAGGGCGGAGTGTGGAGCTTCGTCGCGGGGGAGAGCAGCGGTTCCTGCGTCGGCCTGGCTTATGAGGTGGTAGAAATGATGGTCCGTCATACGGACGAAGAGTTACTGTTTGATTTGATCCTGGAGGAAGAGACAATAAACTGAGATGGATCTTCTGATGTTTAATTTGGTTTGCATTCCCTCCAGACAATATTTGTGTGGTCCGTTTCCATATCTAACACAATAATCTTCATAGCTTTCTCAATTTTCCATACAGGCAACAGTTCTTACCATCCATCTAGGTAGGATGAGCGTTCGGATTAAATAATAAAAAAAAAAATGAATAAACTAGAATTCTAAAAAAACATTAGCTATAACTGAAACCAATAATCCATTAGGTTTGTTCGGTTAGACTTTTTCTAAACCGAAATCAAATTTGGAATCATGGTTAAATTATATTTAAAAGATTTAATTATAACTTGATACCTTCAACTATTACAGTTTTTTAACTTGGTACTGTAAACTTTTTTACTCGACAAACGATTTAATATTTTAATTTGATACCCAAAATTTTAAAAAGGATAAAATTATTCCTCCTTTCACTTCCCAACCGCTCTTATCTCTCACCCCCCCCCCCCCCCCCCCCCCGCCCCCCCGCCCCCCCGGGCCCCTGTCGCCTCTACTCTTTCCCCCTCCAGCCACCCTCAACCCCCCCCCCCCCCCCCCCCCCACCCTCGCAGCACCACCGTCCCCCTCTCTTCGGACGCACGCACAGCCGACGGCATTAACACGGAGAGAGGGCAGTGGTGTAGCCAGGGGTGAGGGGAGTGGGGGCGGGACAACGATTGGGGGGGGGGGGGGGTTGGATGGAGTTTGCGGTGGCTGGAGGGGGGGGGGGGGAGGGGACGAGCAGGTGCCTGGAGGAGGCGGGGGGAGGAGTGGGGGTGCGGTGGCTGGAGGGGGAGGGGAGGCTGGCCGAGGTGACGGGCGAGTGGCCGGAGGGGGGCAGGGGGGGGGGGGGAATTTTAAGTTTAAATTATGGATATTTTTGTTCAATTTTTTTCTTCAGGGTATCAAGTTGTTGAGTAAAAAAAAAGGGTTTTTTCTAAGGGCACTACCAAAATGGCTATGGGGCATCACTTACTTGGAGGCAGCCCAAGAAGGTGGAAAATTTGCTAGGGGGCACCCAAAATTTGCTAGGGGGCAGCCCAACCCCCCAAACTCTTCTTTTCACTTTCATTTTCATTCTACACTCTCTCTCCTCAAGAAGAAAAAAAGAGCTCTCTCCCTCTCCTAAAACCCTAATTTCTTCTTCTCCACCACTCCACTCCCAATTCCTCCACCAAAATTTCTTCCACAACCTTCTCGAAGAGATGACACGCAAGTCAAAGCAACCGGAATCCAGGTACGTTCTTCCATAATTTATTCGAGAATTTTGTACATTCTATTCGAAACCCTAGAATATTTTTAATTCTTGAAAAAGTTTTGATAAAATAGGTTTAGAATCTCTTTCACGTTCTCTTCCCTAATTTTCGAACACAAGAAACCCACATTTTATGTTGAAACCCTAACCCTAGAACACGACAAACTAGCATGTCGTTGTGGCAGTTCGGGTCTTACAACAGTAGGATTGCCAGGCCTGTGGCAGTCCTTGTGAGACCCGTCTCACTGTATCGATATTTTATACGAATATATGTTTATTTGAGCCGTATTTCGTATTTATCGATTTGCGTGATATTTTAAAATTTCCTAAGTATAGGATTTCATGACTTGGTTTAACTTGGATTTGGTTTTATTTGGTTCGGTTCCACTTTGACTTGGTTTGGTTTAGTTTGGTTCTTTATGAGAGAGGTGTATGGTTTAGATTGAGTGGAGAGGAATGAATGGTGGAGATTGCTTGAGCTTGTTATATAAGCCACTCTTTCTCTCTCCCTCCTCATTCACCCTCATTCATTTCTTTTCCACCATGCCCTAGCCATTGGAGAGAGGCAAGTACACCTTGCCGAATGTTGGACGATTTCTATTTCGTTTGTTCCATTCTCTTTATTGTTACATTCAAAGCATGTTTAGAGCTTGGAGTTTACTAATTTGATGGCTAGATTGTTGTAGATCTAGCTTTAAAGGAATTTCGGTTTTTATGGGTTTTGATCTGATTAAACTTGCATATTTTTGTTATTTGATGGTTCCCTGTTGTAGATAATTTCATTCTACCCCGAATTGACCTATGGAAGTCCGAATTTGGACTCCGGTTGGAAGTTTGGTGGTATGGAGAAGCCATGGTATTTTCCATGAACTTCTTCTCAGTTGGCAACAAATTGTTGCTGGCTTGCATTTGTTTTGGCCACAGGAGTCTTGCTTAGCCGCATGAACGTGGCAGCATTAATTGCTTCCTGACATGATAGCATTTATAAGCTAGCCGCATGAGAATTTGCCTTTAATGAATTGTTGAGAGCTAGCCGCATGAGAATTTGCATTTTATGTATTGTTGAACACCAGCCGCATGCCTTCCTAAAGCATTAAATGCACTGCTTGTTTCCATAATGCAAAAGCATTAGATAATGTTTTGTTTCAGAAATGGCATTAAATGCACTTTTGCTAACACATTAAATAATTGCTTGTGTCAGATTGCATTGAATGCATTTTTGCATTTTTCCAGCTAGCCGCATATGCTCAACTTAGCCGCATGGGTTCCTATAGGAAATTCCTAACGTTTTGTCTTTTGCTTTAATGTTGGACTAATGCATAGCCGCAGGGGTTATGTCTTTTAGCCGCATGAATGTGCTAATGCAAATTGCATTAGCATGCAATTTCGCTAGGGATGCTTACATGTATTTAAAACAATGAGCTTGTGAGCCGCATAAGGTATAAAGTCATGGATTTAATTGCATGCATGGTATAATGCCATGTCATATTTGAAAATTGCATGCATGCAAGCATCAGCTTGCATGCTTATATATAAGCCGCATGTATTAAATAATTGGCCCCATGGAGCATTCTTTAGCCGCATATGGCTTAAATATTTGCTGGCCGCATAAGAAAAATATTTTGGCCGCATGTACTATTTTTGGTCGCATGGATATTGTACTTTGGACTTGCATTTAATACTGGCCACATGATTTTTCTGGAGCTGCATGTACTTGCTTGATATATTATAATACTTGTCATCATTGTTGGGCCACGTGAACCATTATTTAAGTGGTTCACGTGAACCTTTTCTTATTGCATTAATTGTGGGAGGTCCCACATAGCTTCTTTTAGTTGACTTGCTTGCTGAAGTGGGAGTTTGCATTTAATGGGGGTCCCACTGTCTTTTGTCTTATTTGATTTCATGACCTATTTATTGTTTCTTGGTCGCATGGGTGGCCTCCCACTCTCTTTGACCGCATGTTTGTTTTCCCACTTTTGGACCGCATGGGTCCCACTTTGATTATTTAAAAGTCTTATTTGCGTGAATTGTGGTCAGAATTTCTTCCCACTCCCAACATGAAAGTTGTAGAGTTTCTCCTTGACTTCAAGAATATATATATATATTATTATTTAATTGTGCAAGTTTCTCTCCTCCTTGATAATGACATGACTTGATAGTGACCCACAGTGGTGCACTCCTGACATGATAACTTGACCGGACAATTTGACATGATAACTTGACATTAGGGGTGAGCATTATTCGGTTTTGGACCGAAAACCGAACCGAACCGAACCGAATAAGAGGTTCGGTTCGGTTTTAAAAAAATTCGGTTCGGTTTCGGTTTTGAAAATACTAAATTTTTTTATTCGGTTTCGGTTTCGGTTTTGGGTTTCGATTTCGGTCCAAAACCGAAAACCGAATAAGAAATTTTAATTAATTAATATATATATATATATATATATATATATATATATATATATATATATATATATATATATATATATATATATATGAGGAGGGATCCGCATCCCCTCAATATTTACATCCCCAAGCATCCCCATGCTATCCACCGTAGGATGTTGTTTTAAGTCATCTAATCTTAACCGTTGATTTGAACCATTCAAATCAACAGTTAAGATTAGATGACTTAAACTAGATCCAACGGTTGTTAGCATGGGGATGCTTGGGGATGCAAATATTGAGGGGATGAGGATCCCTCCTCTCTATATATTGTGTGTATGTGTATGTGTATGTGTGTACTATATATATAAGTATTAATATATATAGGTATATACTAAATATATATAGGTATATACTAAATATGTCTATGTATATTTAGTTACTATATATATTAACAAAAAAAGCTCAAAAAAATCAAAAATATATGAATAAACCGAATAAACCGAAACCGAATCGATTTAATTCGGTTCGGTTTGATTCGGTTTGGGCCAATTCGGTTCGGTTTCGGTTTTGCTTATTCGGTTTCGGTCCAATTCGGTTTTGGGTTATTCGGTTCGGTTTAAACCGAATAAACCGAATGCTCACCCCTACTTGACATGATAATTTTTGATAGTGGCCCGTCGTGGCGCACTCTCGATAAGTAATAATGATAATGATAGTGGCCCGTCGTGGCGCACTCCTGACAAGAATTAATTAGTATCATGACACCGTGGATGATTGTGTTTGTACAAATGAACCCGTCTCGTCTTGTATCATGTCTAGGACATGAATCCCTGGTTTCCCACGGTCAGGGATTCATACTGAAATGGACTAAGGCTAATTACTAGAATAATCCAGTAGTTCATGGAGAGACTTTCCCAGTTACCTGTTGCCCCTTTGATCCCGGCCTTATATATATATATATATATATATATATATATATATATATATATATATATATATATATATATATATATATATATATATATATATACATGGGATTTGTTGCTATCCGTCGAGATGAGCGCACTTCCAGCCCGCCGTCGAGTGTGGTACCTTAGGACACATGTATCTTACTACAGTGTGTCTGCTATATCATGCTATCTTTTTTCTTTTCTTTGCTGGGGTCACTCAGGTAGCAGCAGGCGGGTAACTGGACTTGGAAGAATCTCGCTGCATCTTGCTAGTAACTAGGCCTGTGATAACCCTAGTTAGTTAAAGTATCAAGCCGTACTTATTGCTTGGCCGTGAATGTTGGATGGAGTTCAATCTGTCTAGTCTTGTCTTGATCTTGTACATGATTGTTACATGTCCAGATTTCTTATATTTATCTTGCCGATAAATGGTGGGAGAAACCAAGTTCTGTTCAGACGAAGGGTTACAACCCCGGTCCTTGTTTGGTTTACGGGTTGTAACCTGGTTATCTGAATAGTCCCATGGCTGTCTCATCGTATATCACCTTCCCAGTTCTATTTATTTAACATGTTCTCCAGTTTACTTTATGCTCAATGATGATTTACTTACTGTCTTCCTATGTTCGGGATAAGTGCATTGGTACTGCACGAATCTCGATCCTCCCTTACTTATCTGCTTGTTGATTGCTAATGATGGCTGGTTTTGAGTTCATAGTTCGGCCTCCTTTGTGGTACTTGCTATTTGGGGTCTGACCCCACTGGTTTTGCATGGCCAGGTTCTGATAGAAGAGCCCGAAGGATCTACCGCACCATCTACTCGACGGTGACCAGCCAGAGCACCAGAGTGCCTCAGTGGGTTTCTTTTTCATTCTCCCACTGATATGTAAATTCTCCTCTTGTGACGTTTAGCCCCGAGCACGTGTTTAGCTCGTGTTTTGGTATTTTCCTTGATATTGTAGCCAACGGACATAAACATGATATGTGTATTCTAGACTATAGCTAGTCCTTATCATGTACGACTAATACTCTAGCTAGTCCTCAGTTCTGTGGTACTGGCTTCATGATCAGTCATGTATATATGGTTCGGGACGCCTTACTATTGTATGTATGATGATCGTACTCCTTGCTCTTGTATGATTGCCTGTGACTGAGATACCTAGGATTGTTAAACCATAGGATTGACTGATGGCTTGTAGAGTAACCCCCATGTCTTGACAGCTTATACGTGATTTCAGAGTATTAACGTACTTTGGGATTGCGTAGCTGGCTATGTCTGCCCCCGCTCTCCGGTATTCTGGTTCTGGGGCGTGACAGTCCTACTGAAAATCAGGACTGACAAAGTCCTGACAGTCCTCTTGTGAAAGAGGACTGCCAGGACTGTGGCAGTCCTAATTTTCAGTAGGACTGCCACAGGCCTGGCAGTCCTACTGTTATGACATATGGGGGTGGGTAATGCATGCTGTTTCTATTATTTAATAACTGTATGTTGTCATGCAGTCCACTGGCCGCTAACAAAAGAATACGGCCCACTGCGTCAAAGCGGAATGAACGTGCGGGACGTCCTCTCGAGCGTCCGATAACAATTTCGAACGGCGCCCCAAGCTCGGTCTCGGACGTCGCCACCGGCACGTCAAGCTCGGTCGAAGCAACGAGCTCCTACTCCTACGCGTTCTTCCGATGACGACGACGATGATGTGCCAATTGGCCGACTCCTATCACGTCAAGGCGGTTCTGCTCCACTTGTGATTTATGTTGTTATTTATGTACATGTTGGATATGTAGTTGTCTGATATGTAGTTGTTATTTACGTACATGTTGGATATGTAGTTGTCTGATATGTAGTTGTTATTTACGTTTGAAAACTTAAGTTGTTGGCCAATTCATAATATTCTTGATTTAGTATCAGAGGACTGCCACCCCCCTGGCAGTCCTATTTATAACTCTCTGTGATGAGAGTTTGAAACTAAAATTCTCTGTCACAGAGAGTTTCAATTAGGACCGCCACCCCTGGCAGTCCTATACAAAAGGAGGACTGCCAGCACTCTGACAGTCCTTCATAAGTGTAGGACTGCCAGAGGGGTGGCAGTCCTATTTGTAAGTCATTGAATTAATATTTGTTTGCGATTCTAAAATTTCGGCAAAAGTGCTAAAACGGAGGTCCAAACATCATTTTTTTTGCGATTCTAAATTTCGGATGGCCGTCTAAATGTGAAGCGGTTAATCTCAGGCTCTTCGAAAATACGCTCATTTTGCGACAAACCGGGCCTCGTTTCGACCTTCCAGTCAAAAGTTATGGCCCTCCAAAGTTTCAACTGACCATAAAATGCAGGAGAATGACCATTCTCCGTGTAAATTAACACGGAGAATGGCATTCTCCGTGTTTCTAACACGGAGAATAGTCATTCCAGTGTTTAAAACACAGGAGAATGACCATTCTCCGTCTTAATTTACACGAAGAATGGTCATTCTCCTTGTAATTTTACGGAGAATGGCCATTCTCCGTGTTAATTTACACGGAGAATGCCATTCTCCGTGTTAGAAACACGGAGGAATGCCATTCTCCGTGTTAATTTACACGGAGAATGGTCATTCTCCTGCGTTTTAACACTGGAATGACCATTCTCCGTGCTAAATTACACGGAGAATGGCCATTCTCCGTGCTAAAACACAGGAGAATGGTCATTTATATAACAGCAAGTTTCAATTAGGACTGCCAGCACCCTGGCAGTCCTCCTCTTATGTAGGACTTGCAAGGGGTTGTGACAGTCCTAATTGAAACTCTTTGTGATAGAGAGTTTCAAAACTCTCATCATAGAGACTTACAATAGGACTGCCACCCACATGGCAGTCCTACATTAAATTAGGACTGTCAGGGTGCTGGCAGTCCTAATTGATGCTTGCTATATAACAGCAAATAGGACTGCCAGGGTGCTGGCAGTCCTAATTGATGCTTGCTATAACAGCAAATAGGACTGCCAGGGTGCTGGCAGTCCTAATTGATGCTTGCTATAACAGCAAGTTTTAATTAGGACTGCCAGCACCCTGGCAGTCCTAATTTAATGTAGGACTGCCACGGGGGTGGCAGTCCTGATACTGATCGGATAGCCATTCTCCGTGAAAATTACATGGAGAATGGCCATTCTCCGTACTAAATTACACGGAGAATGGCCATTCTCCGTGCTAAAACACAGAAGAATGGCCATTTATATAACAACATGTTTCAATTAGGACTGCCAGCATCCTAGCAGTCCTAATTCAATGTAGGACTGCTAGGGGGTGGCAGTCCTGATACTGGATCTGATACTTTAACAAATTGGTATATTTTGCCACACATACTTGCACACAGGTAAACACATATAACACAGATAGCACACATGTAAACACATAAATAGCACACAGGTAGACACATATAACACAGATAACACACAGGTAAACACATAAATACTAACTTCATATTTTACTGTATACAAAATTTACTCCATATAGATTAGTGGACTTCATATTTCACTATATACAAAAGTGGTCCTCCATATACAAATTGTCGTAACTGGCAATCGTAGAGGCTCGCCACACACAATTCCAATCATTGTAGAATTCGTCAAAAATTTGCATGTCGATTTTACCATCCTCCTTCCGAAACTTCAACTTACATTGGGCTTGAATATTACGATTGACATGCCAAGTGCATAGCAATGTATCCGCTTGAGGAAAAACAATGCGAATAGCATTAACTAGGGCATACTCTCCGTCGGTAACAAATACTGATGGCTCTGTATGACCAGTGTAAAGTATTTTCAGTTTCTCCAACGCCCATGTGTAGTCTTCAAGTTTTTCACTCTTCATGAAGCAAAATGCCACTGGAAATGTTTTCCAAGTAGAGGTGAACCCGACAACATGAAAGAGAGGCATCTTGAACTTATTGGTCTTGTACGTGCAATCAAGGACTAACACGTCGGCAAAAGACCTGGCCAAACTTGTGCAATCGGGATGAGCCTAAAAGATTAAAATTACTTCATTACTCTGGGGATGTCTTCTATGGAACTTAACATAATGATTATCGGCAAGCAACTTGAGCACTTCTTGCATCGCCATTCTTGATTTCGTCCGTACAACGTTTGAAGAAGATAGAACGTTGTATATTGACTTCATTGTAGACTTGTTCTTCTCATCTTCATGTCGTATGACGGAATATATTTGTCTCGGTGCAACTCCGGAGGTGGACAAGTCTTCGACTATCTTCTTCTCCGTATGGTTCAACCGTCCGACATACGGATGACCCAATAGTGTCTCGACAATCTCATGGTTGTGGGTTCCATTCTTCACTTCTACTGTCCATTTCCCTTCTTCTTCGTTTCTAATATGTATCGTGAATGGACAACCACATTTCCTCGTTCCAACATTTTTTCTTGGAACTTTACTTTGGATAACTGTATTTTTCTTGTGCGTTCTGAACACACCACCTCTTTCACAGCCAACCACCACAGTTTGTCGTCCCGGTCGATTTCGGGCCGATCTGGATATCACTAGCACTATGTTATTTTTTCATCCAACTTCTCGACACCAATGTACCGCACCCTCGCTTGATTCAAAACAAAGATCGGTCCAGAATAAATGGGCTACATTGACTGCAATTAGAGCCGGTACCACAAAATCGGAAGATCTCAAGTCCTACAATAGAACTTAAAAATTAGTACAATTAGACAACATCATAAAGCAAATAGGTTTCATAGATTAGGACTGTGCATAAGATTGGTGTCCATAAATAGCAAATTGTGTTAATAACAAGACCGTTGTCCATAAATATCAAACACCTTTACTAAATGTATTGACTAAAACTTTGCATTCAGGTATAACAAACTAGGACTGCCAGAGAGATGGCAGTCCTTCACATAAGAAGGACTGCCAGGACCCTAGCAGTCCTACACATATGTAGGACTGCCAGGGTCCTGGCATTCCTTCTTATGTGAAGGATTGCCACCTCTCTGGCAGTCCTAGTCTATGATCGGACTGTCAGGGTGTTGGCAGTCCTCTGTGTCACAACACGAATTTTAACCCGATGAAAAGTTAAAATTTAGTTACCAAGAGGGCTTCCGATGCATCAAAGTGGTCTTCGGACGTGGCGGAAACGTGTTCTTCGGACGTGGCGGGAACATTTGATGATCTCGGTTGTTCCATGTTCAATATTTTTCTACATTAAACAGATAATTCAACTTTTATATGTGAAATTCATGTTTAAAACATTAAACATATATTAATTCTTTGACTTACCAATAAATGGGAGAAGTCAATGACCTAGAGTTGAGGGAGAGAACAATTTGGAAAAAATGTAGGGAGAAAAAAAGAGTTGGGGTTAAATTCTTTGACCTAGAGTTGAGGGAGAGAAGAAAAGAGTTGAGGGAGAAAAGAGAGAGGGAGAGAGAAAATGAAAATAAAAGTTGGTATTTATACCTTTGCTTGGGCTAGCCCCAAGTAAAAAAATTTGATGGCAAATTTGTAATATTTTAGAAGTTTTTTGGGCTAGCCCCTAGCAAAAAGGGTGGTGCCCTTAGAAAAAACCAAAAAAAAGTATTAAGTTAAAAATTAGAATAGTTGAAGGTATCAAATTACAATTAAGCCTATTTAAAATTATAATTTTTATCCATTATTTATTGTATTTCAAAGTTGTGTCCAAATTTGGGCTAGTTGGATTGTTTTTTCAAATATACACATTTATAATTATAATATATGCATAGAATTGATGGTATGCACACACCTGTATACATGTTATTCGATATTAGATTTTGGACCAAAACTCGAACCCAAAACCGAACAAATTTTAGTATTTTAAATATTGAAACAGACCTGATTTCTTTTACCGAATCTCGTTCGGTCAAAATTGAATAATGCTCACTTTCGAAGCAGCAACCGGTGTAAAACTAATCCATATCCGATAAGAAAAGCAAAATAATCAAATAAATACATAAAATTTTAACTAATCCCAAGTGGATTTCCGAAATCAATTCAAACTCAGGATGGTTCAACATCAGATATGTTAGATAGCCATGCTGAAAGTTGCATCTGTATCCTATTTTTTTCTAAAATATATTGCAACTTTCATCTAGGCACACAATACACTAATTATCATCTTAAAAAGTACATTTGAGGTTTTCTACATGAAGAAAGGTGGATTACAAAATTGAAAATAAAATAAATACACAAGGTTTTGGTTCAAATGTTACACAACATATATTCCTACTATGATAGGGGGGCCTCCTCTGCCCGAGAAAAATCACTAAAACTTAGACCCCCTGTCAGTGGTCCTAGAATCCCCTCTGAACTCAGACCAAGTCCACTCTGCAAGAAGAATGGGAAGGAAAATATAGTGTACATCAATGAAAAATCAAAGTACAGAACTTTAAGAGCCTTATTTACTCAAACAAGGATGAGGCAAAATAGTACCAAATCACTGAAATCTACAACTGAAAATTGCATATACAGGATTACACTTAGTCGAAATTGCACTGAAACGCCCTTTAAAAGAGTGTTTCTGTCACAAAAACGCCGTTTTTTGGATTTCATTTGTAGATGAATCCTTACTGCATGGGCGGTTGGGTGGGTGAGGGAAGTAAATGAGATGGGTATATATAGGGGTGGTGGGATGGGATATACGTAACAAAAAAAATGTTATAGAAACGCCCTTTAAAAGGACGTTTATTTGCAAAACAAAGAAACACCCTTTTTAAGGACGTTTTGGATCTATGTTTGTAATCTTCCAAACAACTGTGCTCTACTAGCAATTTTCCTTGAATACAATGCTCTATAAGTAATTTTCTGAATCTACAATAATAAGACAGCAGTTACCTCAGGCTGAAATCTCAGCATATCGGCACGGGCCATCGCCTCTGCCTGAGCTATTCTCTGTCTGAAAGTCTGAGCCATCTCATCAGCCTTGATAAAAGAAGAGGGAGGTTAGAATCAATATCTCAGAGTAACAACATAGAACACCCATGGCAAGAATACCTTCTCGAAAACAAGCTTTGGGTTGCGAATCATATCACCGGGGGTCGGCTCTAGCTTCTTCGTAGAAAGGCTAACTCGCCCTCTTTCACGGTCATGGCTCAGTACCATCACCTTTTAAGAAAAGGTATTTTCATTATTAGCAGATGGAAAATAGCCGGAGAGTGAGGTTGAGAATATTGAAGAACTGCAGAAAAAAAATACCTTGAGGGTGTCACCGGGTTGGAGGACTGTTGAGATGTCAGAGATACGGTCATGACTAATCTGGCTGACATGGAGAAGGCCGTTAATTCCACCAATGTCAATAAAGGCACCATATGGCTTGAGAGACTGAACAGTTCCCACGACAACTGATCCGATTCCTAGCTGAGCCTGGCTGTCTGCCACGGCCTTGCGGTTGCTGAAAACAAGTCTAGCTTGTTCCTCATCAACCTCCATAAATTTCAGAGGTAGCTCCTTCTCAAGGAGTTCTTCAGCAGTCGATTTCTGTAAAAGAATCAAAAAGTATTCATACCGATGCTTGTCGGATCCAACCAAAGTGAGTTAAGAGACCCAACTTGTGGTCTGAGATCGCTCGCAAGAAGCTATCCTATCCAAATATCGACTATATAATATATACAATAATTGTCTAGTAAATATGTATACACTAGCTTCTATGTTTAAAGCACAGATGGATAATTGTATCATGCTGAATTGAGGGAAAAATACCAACCGTTGATATCTGGGAAAATGGAAAACCCCT
>JANAVB010039283.1:0-60537 GCA_029216955.1 Iris pallida | reverse complement strand
TATTATGTGTTGTTTGTGATGTTGTTGTGCTTGGGCAAGGGACAGCAGGTTCGGCCAAGGTGGGGGAAACTTGAGTGTTGTGTGGTTGTAGGTGTTTTAGAGTGGTTGTGGTGGTGTATTAAGTGGTGGTTGTGGTGGTGTATGGTGGCTGTGGTGGGGGTGTTTTGGACAGCAAACAGCAGTGCTTGCTGCCCTTTTTGGACAGCAGCAACTAGCCAAGTTGGCACTGCTATAGCAGCAGTTTGGGTCTCAAACCCTCCCCCCATTTCACATACCATTTAGCCCCATATAACCCACTATCTATCCCCCATATATACCACTATATATCCCACTATTTGCCCATTGTTTTAACCCTTAGAAACCACCTAAAATCAGTCCTAAAACACTACAAATCTGTCCATGTGTTTACCTATGTGTGTGTGTGTATTTGAGGTTTGTGTGTGAGAGAGAGAGCCTAAGTGAGTGTGTAAAGTAACTTATAGGATAGCCTATACCTAAACTAGTAGGAAAACCTATAGGAGGGCCTAAGAGTGTGGTATATTGTGAGAGTGTTGTATGTGAGTGAGTGGTGTTGATGAGTGTGGTATAGAAAAGGGTAAATTCATCATATAGGTAAGGTATTGGGTAAAGGGTTAGCATGTGTCATAAGATGGCCTAGATACTTAGGATACCCAAATTTCTTGGTAGGTAAACCTTAGATAGGTTGATATCTAGCTACCCTAAGGAGTCTAGGCTAGTACCATAGGTATTTACGGGGTTTCCTTGGGTTTGGGCAAGGTATCGGGATTTACCTTGGAAGGGTAAATGCTAGTTTTGCCTAGGAATAGGGTAATTGTGTTAGAAGCCTAAGATAGAGTTAGAACTTGATTCCCGTGGTTGGTAATGATCAAATATGGTACTCTAAGACTAGTTTTGACGTCGGTTGACCTTTTTGACCAAAAGTCAACAAAAGTCAACCGAGAGTCAAACTTAGCCTTTAAGCGACCCGATTTGACCGAAACCAACCCAGAGTTGACCAGTTGACTGAAAATCAACTGTTAGTCAACATTTGACTTGTTTGACCTAGGGTTGACCCGGGTTGACTCAGTGTTGACCAGAGTTGACCAGAGTTGACTTTTTGACCAAAAGTTAACTGTAAGTCAACCCATGACCCCGTTCGACCTAGTTTGACTTGGATTGACTCCCAGTGACCTAGTATGACCTAGTATGAATCAGTATACCCTAGTATGACTCAGTTTGACCTAGATTGACCTAGTTTTGACTTAGACTTGCATTCATGGCTTGTATTAGCTTCCTTTTTCAGTATTTAGCCCTGTTTGACTCATAGTATCTTATTTTAGGTCTGTGATCACTATGAGCGTCTGTTCACCCTATCAGCTCAGGACCACAGGCGAGTACATTCACTGATAGTTTTTATTGTCTTGATATCTGCTATATCCTATTCAGTTGTAGTCTTACTTGATTCTCAGACACGATATTTCATGGACTAGTATATGTCGGATCCTGTCATGAGATGTTGTTCCCGGATTACTTAGATATTGGTACACGACTCGATTTGTTACTTGTACTTGTATAGACATGGACTTGGGAGTGGGCTGATCACTGCTCTTAAACCTCGTGTCATGACGTGTTATGACCGGATCTTTTATACTATTCGGGGATGGGGAGTTATTAGTGGTTGTGTGATCAAAATACCCACTTGTTGTTTCACACTTGTACTCGACACTTGTTCATAGCTACTTGAACTTTCCATGGTGACCGGCCTTATCTTCACACTTGTTGTTTCACACTTGTTATTTGTTCGTAGCCGGTCAGATGGAAAGCTTGAACATGTTTCCCAAACCGATCATATGACGCACTAATAATTCAAGGCACCTTTTCATATTTATTTATCCTAGGAGGCTAAGTTCTGTTCGGGAGAAGAGTTACAACCCCGGTCCTTGTTTGGTTTAAGGGTTATAACTCGGCTCCCGGATAGTTCCTAAGCAATCCTACATACATATTGTTGTTCTATTCGGTACTCACACCTATTATACATTTCCTGCTGGTTTTACCTGTACTTTACATATCCTTGTCTTGTATTTCATTATACTGTCTCTTATAGCTTTTGTCAATTCATATGGAACTGCTGTTGGTGTTTGTACTTGCTCATTTTCCTGACAGGATATCGTTGACAAATTTTACAGATGATCCAGAGGCTGATTGCCCGACCTACTATGGGGTAGAGTCTGATGGATTAGAGTTAGACTGTGGCTTGTTGGTAGAGCCACTAGATTTTGCTCACCTGAGTAGTATAGTTTAGCTAGTTTTGCTGGCCTGCGAGCCAGCTAGCACTTTCAGATTTGTAGTACCTATTATATATTTTTTGAGACTCTGGATATTTTGTGTATAGCTCTGACTTGTGGATCTTGGACTCATTTCCTGCTTATTCTATCATATTTCCTTTTCCGTACTATCTATCCGTTTTGATTATGTGATTGAGACTGTATTGCTATGTCACCTCCATTCGAATGTATATACTGTACAGGTACATTTATCTGTTTTAGTCGTAGTATTTACAGACCCTATATACAGCGTTCTACCGCCGATTCTGCAGCGTAGGTGGACGTAACCACGTGCTCGTACACCTCTTCAGGGTGCGGGTCGTGACATAATCCATCAAATAAATTCCCAACAATTCAATTTTTTTCCAATTTCTTTGTACCCACATGAACCCATAAGCCAAGGCTAACTATTCAAGGGTCATCGATTCCGATAGTCTTAACATAACTATGGAATCATACTATTCATTTGTATGACGAAGTCATACCACCAAGTCATAAGCCAGCAATCTATATTCCAACCGATAGCCATCTAAATCTCATACGAACATTCTTGAAATTCCCTACATCAAGGGTCAAGTAGTTCATTCCATTTAATCTGACAATTCATGTATCAATTAACCATCCTCTATGCAACAATATTCAGGGTTGCTACTTGTTACTTTTCTAGTACAATTCAATTCCTCAGCATCATGCACCTATGCAACGACTACCTTTGGTGATCAAGATGGACTTACATCTATTACACCTTAGGGTCAAGGCACAGATTTCTAATATCCTTTGGGTCACCGACAATATTTCTAAAACTTTCAGCTTAGCAACCAACTTTGTATTAGCCACATATGATTTGCATCCAACCAATCAAATCAACATTCAAATGTTCTAAGCCACAACATTCTCTAGCCAAATCAATTTACCCATAGCATACTGTCTTACTAGTCTGAGTCGTCACTCGACTAAATAATTTCTAACCAAGCCACCGATTACAATTTTCGACAATCTCGCTACCCACATAACATCACCGTCAAGGGACACTCGAGTCATCTAGCAACAATACATGACTCCCAGCTAAGTCTTGGCACTACCCAGTACCCCCAGATAGTTTTATTGCTATCCTAAGGAAAGGGTCACCAATTATCTCGTTCTGAGGTGGTAGAGACAATATACCACTCAGAAAAGAAGCCATCCTTAAACAATCCTACTCAAATCTATTCCGATCATTCATGATTTATAATGATCATACTGCTTAGCCAACATCTCGGGGTCTCAGTATCACAAGCTAACATTCTTAGGGTCTCGAAAGCAGTAGCCAGCACACATGAGTCAATTCACCAGTTCTGTTGAACTCATCCATCAATTACCCATTCATAATTCTTTTCCCAATATCACATGCACTTCTTAACTTGTTAGAGCAAACATAGCCACTTCCTTTATTTCCACATTCCAAATACCATTCACAATATAGCATACTATGGCATCAAGTCATTGTTGGGTTATTTGTGTCCAAACCAACAACAATCATTCATTCAGGGCATCATAATGTATATAGACTTATTATGGAACATCCAGTGGGCAGCCAACAGGGTCAACGATCTTTCAGACACGAACAACATAGGATGATTATAGAACAACAATAACATAATCGCGGAAGCAATCTTTGACTTAATCACGGAAGCAACGTTGAGTGATCGCAAAAGCAACTTTGGTTAATCGTCGATGTAACTTTGATTTAAATGAATCAAACAAGAGATCAAGGACGTAAAGCCGCTCTGATACCAATTTTTATGCCCCGATTCGTAGAGTCATTTATTCACATATTTTATCTCTTGGAATCGATCGTCCTCGCTTAGACGTGATGCCGTACAAGTCTGGTATTGTACTTATACAAGGCAATGATGGTACATAATTGATTTTCTTCAAATAGGAACACATCGCAACGGTAGAAGCAGATAAATTGAATTTAGTGAGGACAATCTTTTTATTGAATAGAATTACATCACTTCTTTATAGCAGCGGAGATAAAAGGATAACTTGAAGTCACAGAGATATATAGAACTTTATTCTCTTTATTGATAATTGAAAAGAGTACAAGACTTGTATTAAGTACAATGCTTACAGCACATCTCACTTTACATTGAAAGCCAACTGAACAATGCTATACAACTTACATTTGATATTTGGATACATTGGATTACAACTCGATACCGACTTGGCTTACAACTCACTGGTATCACCGATTACAATGTTTCATACATTATGCCCTTTATAAACAGAAGACATCATCTTGTACAAGGAGAGCTTCTGTATGCCCAACAAATCTTCGATGCCGCAGGACCAATCAAGCCAATCTTCATGTGTAGAACATTCCAAGCACGAGCACCTGCCCACAAAATATGGGTTAGCACATCATCTATGTAGTGGCGAGCAGAATCCAACCCACTCGCCTAAACCAATACTAACTAGTCAATTTTAGCAAGCATTTAATAGAATGATCTTTCTACTTGGGGCCTAGCATCAGTTACAGTTCTTGAGCAGAAACATTGAAGTAAGTAATGTCTTAGCATGGTATAGCATTTCTTTGTGTAAGGCATCATCTAAGCAACATTGAGTTAATACATTGAATATTTATGGAAATACATTCTGAAGGCATCATTTAGCATACTTGGTGTTATCATTCAACAGGTTATGGCAATGATCTAAAAGGCAATGCATCAGCAAATTCGCATTTAACATGTTGAACATGTTATAGAGTTTCTTATTTTAAAGGCAACAACAACATCATTTCATTTAGCATGTTAAGCAGGCAAGTTGACCAATATATACAATATCACAATTATGTGATTCCTTACCGATAGCAGACTTCTCATATCTGCATCAAATACAGGTTATTAGATATACTTACTCTGCCTGCACAAAACATTCATTAGCATGTATCCTGACTACATGGTCACTAGTGTTGTTAAACCATATGGACTCATTTCATTTCATTTCATTTCATTTTATTTCATTTCATTTCAAGATAATGCGGTCAGCATAGTAGGTGGCGAGCCTCAATGCCACCCCACTTTATCCTTGCTCCCATAGCACTCATCATTATTTCCTCCTAGGCCAAATTGGTTCCTAGGGCCCTAGAACCGTTCGAGGAAATTAAAACTCAAACCCTATACAAGTTGTCCATGACCATGCAAATGCGTGTCCGACTCGATTGTGAACATAATCGCATGGTAAAAAATATTAAAGAAGTAAAGGCAACAGTGCATCATTAGTCATATTCAATGACATTCATTTCATCATTACCATCATTTTATTTGGTGATCTCAACGATCCCAGCTTTATCATTTCTCATTCATTGTTTCATTGCAACGTATCTCATATCATTCCTTTCTTAAGAGGAACGTAACATTCATTCATTTCATAGGGACATTTATTCATTCATTCATTTCTTATAAGGGACATGCATCATTTCATATTCTTGCAACCGATATACAGAGAGTACATGATTCTAGTGTTTTATTCAATTCATTGGTTCGATAGCAAAGCCAGTTTATCTTATTCTATCATTCATAAGGCATCTCATTATTCAAGTGTCTACTTATTCGACAGCGTTAAGCATAAGGTACAATGTTATCAATTCATTCTCAGGCCTCAAATCATAGCAGTTCAATGTGTTGTACATTTCAAATTCTCAGCATAAGCATCTCTATTATTCAGCAACTAACATATAAATTTAGGGACAGTTTATGCATTTTAATACTTCATTTTATTAAGCATGAAGGAGTAAGGAAGAGGAAGGACAGTTCCACTCACTTGCATTAAAGGGTCATCCTGATCCGATCACACATAATTCCACTAAGCGTAGCTCCACCAGCGAGCCACGTTCCAATACCCATTCCGTCTAGCCACTAAGAGAGACTACATCAGTCTTAATTCTCCCGATTCATAACATAAGTCTCGGTCTAACATTCTGATAGCATCAAACAAGCCAACCAAATGCCTCGTGCAGAGCGGGGCATTACACTCCTGGCTGAGAGTATCGACTGTTGGGGCCTTCTGGGAGATAAAGGGGATGATAGGGCTAGGCGCGGGACACCGGAAGGGGTGCATGAGGATCTTGGAGAGGGGGGCACATGCGAACTGCCCGAGCTCCGCGAGCGTAAGCACGCTAGCCGAAGAGGGGAGGGGGGCCTGAGCCCAGACGAAGAGGGCGCATGCCCAGCACCCGACGGCACCGGCGCATAAGGGAGGGCGCATAGCGTCGGGAAGAACAAGAAAACAGACAGGACTGCGTCTGGCCGTAAGAGGACGCGAGCGCCTGACCCACCGCAAGCTGGAAGAAGCGCAAGCCTGTACGGGGTGGAGGGGCACATAAGCTGTAACAGTATACTGAAAAGCACTGCTTTGAGTATAAGTGGGAGATTGTTCGGGTTATATACTAAAAGCATCACTTTCGTAGTAACCTTATTTCCTTAAATTTTGAATGAGAATCATATGGGCAAATGTTTGCATGTTGTATTTGTTGCAAGTGTTAATGCAAATGTCTGATATTCTATATTGTAGATAATATGGTCTGTGGTGTCACACAGAAGATCATATTATCAGTTCCCTATGTATATAAATAGTTCACAACCTAGATGGACTTGGATAATCTATTGAAAGGTTGTAGTGTAATCCGGTATTAGTCTATCTTGACTATAGGTTTATACTAGTACACATTGTGTGTATTGAACAGGACCACTTGAGGTTGTTCTCTTTGTACTGACTATATAAGAGAACAAACATCTATGTTATTATGGATGCTTGTGCTCTTTATCCGGATATAATAATAGACATGTATATGCAGTGTGCATTACTTTGACTCATAAAAGAGTGAGATTCATTATGGATCAATAACCTCTATGAATTGGGTAATAACATTGTATGTATGATGGGGTGTTGATTATAAATGGAATCCATGTCCCGCTACATCGGGTTGATGATGTCCCCTTAAGGTGCTCATAAGGATTGTCATATAAACCCTGCAGGTGGATTATATCCGACATGACAAATAAAGTTGAGCGGTACTACTTAAGGATAAAAGAAGTCGAATCAATATAGTTGTCAGTAACTTAATTTGATCGACGGACATACGATATCTTAACATGGGGAGCCAAACGAGCATATAATAAAAGGAGCCCACAAATATAATTTGGGATTAGGGAGGTAGTTAAACAATAGCTCATTAGTGGACCGAGCTATTGTTAATGGGCCTGGATTGTGTGTTCGGGCTGAACACGGGATATCCAGATCCTTTAGGAGGCCTAACCCTAATTTCTTCTCATGGTCCCTGCCGTAGCCTATATATATCCTCTATTCTCTGGCCGCCAGTTTACTGATGAGAAATCTAAAACTTTCTCTAAATTCGTGATTCACGTAAGGAGAGAAAGAGAGGGCTGCCAAGGAGATGAAAAGGTTGGAAGATCGTCGCCCACACGACGTCCAACTCGAGGAAGGAATACGTACAGAAGATCTTGGGGTCATTCGCTCGAGATTGCCAGGAATTACTTGTCTTCTTTCCGTCCAAGGTATAATTCGTGAACCCTAGTTTCCGCCTATGAAGCGTTAGAACACGTATTAGATCTGTTTAACTTTCTATCGATTAAAACGCACACCAAAGGAAGGGTCCTGGGAATCCCCAGTTCTATCATAAGCGCCACGGACGGAGGACGAACCTCCTAGCTAGGAACACCGGCTGGGGAGGATCAGACCGGGCGCTGGGCCACCGGAGGGGGGCACATGAGGGTCCTGTAGAGGGGAGGCGCAAGCGGACGTTGTGCGCCCCGCGAGCTCTGTCACGCTATCGAAGAGGAGAGAGGGGGTCTGAACCCGGACGATGGGGGCACAAGCCCGGCGTCCGGTTGCACTGGCGCATAAGGGGGGCACATAAAGCTGGAGAGAACTGGGACCCTGACTCGGGAGCGCTGGACACATGAGGGAGACGTGGGCGTATGACCCACCGCGGGAGGGGGGACGCATAAGCTTGTGCGGGTGGGATAAGCGCATAAGCGCCGAGGATGGATGGGGACGCATGTCTCTCGGGAGGGGGACCAGGTGCATAAGCGAGCGGGAGATTCAAATTTTTCGATTTCGAATTTGAACTCCGCGGAAGAGGGGGCTCGCCGAGCGAAGTAACATTCATCGCGGTAGGGGGCTGACCGCATGACGTCGACGAGGGCGGGGTCCACAGGAGAGGAGGGGCGAGGCCGGGGGGGGAGGGGAGGCGCTGCTCCGCCGGCGGCGGTCGACGAAGCTACCCGGAGGGGAGGAGAGCCTGCGACAGCAAGGGCGGCGGCCTGGCCGATGAACAATGGCGGACACCGGAGTGGCGGAGCGATCCCGGCGGCTGGGCAACCAACCAGGGCCAGCTTGGCCAGGGTCCATGCAACAGGGCGGCTGGAGCCTTCCGGCGGAAGACGGGGGCCGTCGGCCTGGTCGAACGTGGAAGGGCGGGGGAGGTACAGGTGGGGGGGGGAAGGTGGTAGCCCGGTCAAGGCGGCCTCTTCCCCGACGACGGAGATGGACGGCAGGCGCGCTCGACGCCGAGGAGCAGAGCGGGCGGGGATAGGAGCAGAGGGGAGGGGGAGGGAAGAAGCTAACATCGGGTTATTCTTATATATATATATATGTGTGTATGTGTGTGTGTGTGTGTGTGTGTGTGGATATAAATAAATAAATAAAGAAAAGAAAAAGAAAAAAACCTAAACCCCCAAGTCAACAAACCCATGAGCATGCAAGCCCGACCCATTCACTTCTCATAACCGACCCCCCACGTATGTGTATATATAACGAGAGAGGGAGCGAGAAAATCGCTCGTAACCCTAACCCTAACTCTTCCCTCACGGCCCCCAACGTCAAGCGCACCCCCTGCCACCATGAATGCTGCCCTGACACGCCGGCCGCGTGCGCACCGTTCGGCAAAAGCAACGTCAGCCACAACAGTACAGCAGTAGCAGTACAATTAATAGCCCAACTTTGTAGGTTCGATTCCTTGTCTTGTATAGTTTTCTCGAACCACTTGATTTACTGTGTTCACAACCTATACGGATACCAATTCCTTCAAATATTTTCCTCTAACTCGTACCATGTCCGAAGAAAATTAAGTTCGAAAACTCAAAAAAATTAGTTTTCTGAAATATTCAAAACAGGGAACAAACAGTTCCCCCTGTTTTGGATGGCGGTTAATCACTGATTCTTCGATTAATTTACAAATCCACCTAAATAGGATTGAAGACAACCAATACACCTTCTAGACACTATTTACGGAATTTAAATTTATTTATTATACATCAAGAAAAGTCTGATTAAAAATCAGTAAAAACTTATTTTAAACTGTTTTTAAAAACATTAAAACTCTCCGATACGACATACATCCTGCCAAACCGGGCGACGTGGTCGTGAACCAAAAGCATCAAAAGGTGCGTATCGATTTTACAGATGTGTGAGCTTTGATGGAATTCAAATTGGTTGCGTGTGCGTGACGAATTTGATGCATATCCTTCGAAAATTTACCGTATCGACCTTTTTTTGTAATTACACAATTACTTCGTGTACGTTCGTCAACTCGAGACGAAACTTGCACCAACATGACCGTATCATTATTCTGGTCCTGTATGCCAAGTTTGGTCAAATTCTGAGACAGTTGGCCGGATTACCGTTTTGTGGGCCCCACGATCAGACACAACTGGCAAATTTGTGCATGGCCCACCAGAATCCAACTTTGGATATACCATTGGGTTCGTCTCATCAAATTCGATCCAAAGACATGTAGTTTACTGACTTTAGAGACCATAGATTCTATCACACTTTTCGGTGCAAAGCGGGTCCAACGGCGAACACCATTTTGATCCAAAATTACCGTTTGGCCCCTTATCCAGAATTGGACTTATGGGTAGGCTATCCTATCTATTTTTCTTATTTCGGGAATGTTGGCAATGTCTGTTTCAGCATCCAGAGTCGTTTGCAGGAGTTGGACTTTTGGTGGCTCATTGATTAGTTAGTTATTGTGGTTCGGCGCGCTACACCAGGCAAGTACACCTTGCCAAACTTTACAGTATTTATATACTCTTTCATATTGCCATTCCTTTGTGTCTTACTTGGTTACACATTGCTCCTGCTTCTCATGATCATTTTTTAGTTTTACGTGCACGTAGTTCTTACTCATTTTTGGTATTACTTTTCTATCTTTATTATCTTGTTCATGTCTAGTGATAGTACTGCTATGCATGTGCCATGTTTTCCTAACCTATTTGACCTGTACTTGACTTGGACATAACTAGATAGACTTGGCTTCCTAGTACCATAGGAGAGAACATTTTATTAGCCGTGGCTATACCTCTATTGTTACTACTGCCTCACCGGCTACGATAGAAAACCTATTATAGGACAGTTAGTGCCTCCCCGGGCTACAATTTTTAGCCATGATTAATATTATATTCTCATGACATATCACCATCCATGGAGTTTCTTTACGTGTTATTCTTTCCTCAATTTGTTATTCCTATAATTCTTGCATGAGGTTTACTGTACAGTAGGCATGTATATTATATGTCTTGCTAGTCCTCTGAGGACCTGGTTATCTCTCCAGATTTAGTTAGAGAGGAGGACTACCCGGAGGTATATGATTCTGGAGTCGAGGCATGTGACGTACCTTCGCAGGAGGACGAGATAGTGGCTGAAGACTTCTCTTGAGACATGTCTCTTTTAGACTTGATACTTTATTTTCCTTTTTTCAGTTGACATGTAGTTGATTTTTTATTTCTTTATACTGTGGTTTCGGGATGTCTTACTCGTACAGTTATTATTTCTATTTCATGTTGGACAGATCTTTATCTTTAGTATTATTCTATTGGACTTGATATATCGTGTCTTATTTTTCTGTGTGGATGAGATTAGCTGTGACCAATGATTTGTATTATATTGCTGGGTTGTTATCATGATTTACAACTTAAGCATTTCGCTAATGGGCTGACTTTAAGTTTTGGCCCACTGTTGAAGTATTGCTGGCATGTACCGTATCCCAGTCCTATAGGTATTTTGGTACTGGGGCATTACATGCACTCTTCTTCAATTATTAATAAAGAGAATACTTTTATATACTTCTCTGTGACTGTAAGTTATCTTCTCATTTCTGTGGTTACAAATCAAATATTGTGTTCCCATTCATAAAAAAGAATGTCCTCGTTATCTTCAATTTGACTACTTCTACCACTGCGATGTGTTCCTATTTGAAGATAATCAATTATGTACCATATTTGCCTTGTACAAGTACAATAATAGACTTGAACGACATCACGCCCAAGCGAGAATAATCGATTCCAAGAGATAAATATGTAATAAATGACTCTTGACACTACTCGATGCCGCACTGGAGGTTCCATACAATATGTCTAATACAAAGTTGTGTATGAACATGCAAGTTGCATAAATTGCAACGAGTTGATTGTGAATGATTCGTTGCATATGAACATGCAACTTGATATCGAATGTGTTGAACGGATTCGAATAATGACTTGAATGTCGAAAATAAAATATTACAAAAGATGTAATGGAAGGAACTAAAATTCTTAATTCGATATGAACGAAACGGTTCAGTTGTGCACCGAACATGAATTGGTGGATGTATACATTGGCCGAATTATGTCAAATTGTGAGTAAACGAGACTTATAATTTTGATTGACATGATCAAAGTGGGATGGTTAGTTCGGAATAAATGTTGATTCATACCAAGTATGATGTGAGTGAAATGACTCATTTTTGAGTGGTATATGTCATACCACTTATGTAGTGCCCCATTTTCATCCATGGGGTGCGTGAGAAAGAAACACTGTCGCTACCGATTCAGTCGGGACCGATTGACCGGGTTCGATTGAATTGGTCGAACAGGAACAATTGAATTAAGATCATTTTCTCGTTATGGAAAGGATTCTTCGAAATCAAGTCCCATATTCAGCGGGTTGTGCCTCAAGGATTGGCTCTGCAGCTAAGTCAGGAGAGACCTTCCGTTGCTCTTCTTTTTATGCCGTACTTGCTTTGGCTTTGGCTTCGGTTTTCTTGAATGTTTTCGATGATTTTTATGCTTGTGTTTTCGAACTTCGCATTCGTATCGAATTACTTGAATAACACAGTGTTCTAATCAGTTGCTTATGTGATTGTAGGTGATCACGTAGGCGACGTCTAAGCACAGCCAACCAGTCCCTCACCTGAAGCAAAGACTAAGGTGAGTGGCTGACCTCCTTCGCCTCGATCCTTTGTTTCAAAATCAATCATGAAACATAAAGGCAATGCTTGTCGCTATAGTATAGAATTAATGAATTGAGGAACGATTCTTCACGAAACACTTGCTAAAGGCAACTCAGAATAACTACATCAATTAGAGTAATTTACTCTAAAAATGTAAGTTTCACACCAAAAAGAGAAAAGATAAGGTTCTCGAAAAGAGAGAAAATTATTTCGTTATCTGCAAAATGGTTTCGGCATCAAATTGTTATAACAAATGTTGCAACGATAAGGCGACACACGTTAAAAATTGACTAATTCTCAAAGATTTCATAGACCATGCTTGAAAAGTTAATTTTAAACTAAGCACGGTCATGGACAACTTGTGCACAAGGTTAACTTCTTCGGACAGTAACCCGAGGCCACGGGACCGTTTCAGCCTAGGAGGAATGCAAGATAGCTGTGCTGGATGCTAGAATAGGTCATTCGATTCTTTCAGCGAGGCTAGCTACCCGTACTGAAAGGGGCACCGTCTCGACCAGGCTATATGTACAGGATGGCTCGAATTGCCAGTGACCCACACTTGCACATAAATTATAAGCCTCGATATAAATCTAACATGGAAGGACACGGTAAGTTACACCGCAACGACAAGCTCGACCATGGGTAAGATTTATCCTAATATGCTATGTATCTATTGAATGCTTGTCTCTTAACATGTTAACAAGCGAATCGATTAGGATGGCTAGAAAGACCACTAAATAGCTAATATGTTTTACAAAACCGCTTGAACAAATAAGAGCACGGGTTTTAATTAGCCACTCGCCAGCACATGTGATCGTACTGACCCTCGCTCTCTACAGGTGGTACAAATTAGGAGGGATGCGCCAACTGAACAAGGCGACGTTCATGCTTTTGAATCTTCGACCGTGCGTCAAAGACCCCAGCTGCTTAACTTTTGAAGACTCTCTGCAAGTCCAAGGACCATGTCTCGGCATCCCTCAAATCAAGGTGGCTAGAATACTTTTGTTGTAAATAAGAGATGTATGTATGGAACGACAATCTCATTGGCACTCCTTTTGTAATCGAGTCATGTTGTAATGCCTGCGTGACACAATTGTAATAGAGTCTGTAAATGATATCTATTATCAATAAAATACAAAGTTTCTCTGTCTCAATGTGTTGTTCAATTTGTCTGCGCTTATTCTCTTAGATGTTGTATTTTGGTTTACCTTATGACTATGCCTTGTGCGATCACAACCTAGGTTCGTACGGCATCACACCCGGAAGATGACTATCGATTCTAGGGAATCCGAGCGTGACAACTTATGTGACGAATGACTCTTTCTGAGTGGTATATGCCATACCACTTGTGCGATAGATTACATCGACACATTGTACAAAATTACGGAAGGTTTGTCCACAACAGACGGGATAGTACCGAGACTCGATTGGGAACTTCTATGAAAAGAATTTGATGAGAGTATTCTTTGATAAGTTTGGTTTGAAAGATCGGGCACGGGCTCCTACAAATATACGATGTGTTAGACGAGAACCCAAAAACTTTCAGTCGGTCGAATGAACGAGAATAACACAATGATTATGCTTCTAGGCAATAATCGAATCGACGGGATAGGAAACTGAAAGTTATAATTGGGTCGCATGACTTGCGAGCTCGATGAAAATGTTGGTCGATACAAATTGTAATCGATCATATGAATTGCGAGCTCGATGAAAATGTTGGTTGATGCGGAGAATTGCGCCTAAGAAGAGAGTTGGTTATGTTGAGACATGTAGCGCCCGACCCACAAGATGCCTTATGATGGATGGTTGGTTCGATGAAGCCTTGTTGGACTTGGGAATATGCAAAGGATCGCTTTAAAGGCTATGCGATCGTGGCAGGAATAGTTTTATAAATGTTAGTAGTGTTGAACACTTCGAAGATCCTTTAGCTTAACGCTTAATAAAAAGGATTCTATGCTATGTTGCTCGTTTAGTAGCTAAATAACACCTTGCATGAAAGTCGGAAAGATAATGAAAGATAATTAATCACATAACCCGAGAATTGTTGCGTATCATTTTCATGAATTGTGGGCTTACGTATTATGCTATGAAGTACATGGCAGGTGAAAGAAAAGTCCCAAGAATTGGGCGGTGAGTATGTCGAGCCTCAGCATTATAAACGTATGCTAAACAGATGCTAAGTCTCAAGAATTGGACGGTGAATACATTGAGTTTGGTTGGAAAGATGTATGGTATCAAAGATGTAGGAAAAGGTCTTGGGTAATCACATTCTATTATCCCGTCGCCGATGTAGAATGTTGATTACACTAAGACCCTGGATTAGGCAAGATGGCAAGATGACATTACGAATGAGAAAGATGGCTTGTTGAGAAAGATGGCTTATTTACTTAGTTTTTCCTTATCATGTATTATATGTCTCTTCATAGATAAGTTGCATATATTTACATGGTCATGGACAACTCGTCGACAAGATAGTTCCTTGAACGGTAATCCGAGGCCACGGACCCGGTTCATTCTAGGGGAAAAAGGATTGGTGCCGACGTACTGGCATCGGTATACAGGACCTTCAGTGGGGCTAGCTACCCGTACTATAAGAGGTGTTGTTATACCTGAAAGACGGTCTAAGATGACATGTCGCCAGTGACCTTTATATAGAAAGGTCCAGTGCTAATGATGTCTTATGTATGAAGAGTAAGTTATTACTCAATTATAGGAAAGGATGTCGGCTGTTGGTAAGAATCACCTGAATGGTGACAAATATATTGAATTATGATATTGTTCCTAATAATATCTTATGCAGGAACGGTAATTATTATAAATGTACAGGGATGGCTATACGACAGTGGGTAAGAATTACCAAGTGTGATAGCTGTATGCTTTACATTATGCTGGCTAAGAAATATATGCATGCTTTACTTCTATCGGATACGAACTGCTAATTGACCCTAAGGCAACAAGAAAGACCACTTTTAATAATATTCTATAACATGATTACTTAGTGTTGTCTTCTTAGGTAAGTTGGGCCAGCACCGTTTGCCAGTACGTTGATGATGTACTGACCCATGTTGTGGACAATATTACAGGTACTCGTGCATGGGGAAATCGTTTGATCAGTGCTTGGCATCAATGATTCGGATGGGTGCGCAGAAGCTCTTCTTACATGGGGACATCTTCTGCTATACGGGACATAATGTATGAAACAGTGTAACTCGGATGAACCAGTAAGATTGTAAGCAAAGTCGGCATATTCGGTTGTAAAGCCTAAATGGCAAGTGTATAATAAGTTGGCTATTCAAGAGTCTTGTAATCAGTTGCTGTATTATGCTAAAAGTCTTGTAATCTATTACAATTATCAATAAAGCGATACATTTTTGTCATATCTTGTGTGACTTTAATTTATCTGCTTGGTTTTGCTGCGCTGTCGTTGTTTTCTGAAAAATACCAGAAACTGTAATGGTTTTGCCTTGTACAAGTGTAATCTAGACTTGTACGGCATCACGCCCAGTAGCTAGTTTTTTATCCTCCGGGATCGGGGAGTGACATAATGGTATTAGAGCACGGCTTTACGTCTTTGGATTCTTATTTCGATTTGTTCATTCAAAGTTGCTCTTATGATGATTCAAAGCTGCTTCTGCGATTACTCAAAGTTGCTTCCGCAAAAAAATCAAAGTTGCCTCTACGATGACTCAAAGTGCTTCCGAGATTATTCTTTGTTGTTTCCAAATTGTTCTAAGTTGCTCCCTTGACTAAAAATCCGTTGATCCTCATGACTGCTCACTGGATGTTCCATATAATAAGTCTAAATATGTGGGCTGTGATTTATGTGCTTTAATGAATTCTTAATGATACCAAAACGAATAATAATGATACGATGCTATAATAAGTTGGTAATATGTGCTTGATGTCTTAAGTATGGGATACATAAAATTCGATTGTTATGTGGCAATCGGCAGTAGGTGATGGCATGGTATGTTGAAACATGAATTGTTCATGACTTCAGTGAATGTGAATCGACAGAATTTCGAGTTGGCTTATGTGTGTTGGCTTGGTTATGTTTCAGATGTGAGAGAATTAGTTGGTATTTGTGGTCGACAGAGCCACTGTGGGATGGATAGTCCAGAATAGACGTTGGTTTGATGTAAAGAGGAATATTATGTCGAGTATGGCTTCAGCTTTGAGTGGTATGTGGCTATACCCTCTCGGTGATTAGATGACCCTTGACCGTGTTCATAATATAGTGATTGCTTTACCTATAAGGTATTGGGTAGTATAGAGTCGTAGCTGGATTACGATTGATACATGATGGCTAGGCGTGTCCCTTGATAATTAAGTTTGGATAAGTCGCTGTGAGATTTTGATGAGTTCAGATGGACCTTTGCTAGACTCTGATAATTAGCATTTTGTTGGGTAATTAGAATTAAGAATATGAAATGAATGCCTTGGTTGGAAATGGTACAAATTATAGATTCAGGCGATGACTTGAATCAGTTGGGTAAGAAGAATGGTAAGCTCAGTGACGAAGATGGGGTGTTTCTATCAAAAGATTTGAAAGAATAATATGGACCGAATATAGAACGATGTTGGGTGAATAAATTAAAATTGCATGTTGGACATCGACAAATTGATGGTGATGTTAGACGCTTATCGGAATGTTGTGAATGATTTAGAAGATGCAGAGAGTTGCATCAGCGACCCAAGAGTAGAAATTAGACTTGAGGAATAGATGGCTTGCACATGTGCAATTGTGCTTGAGAGAATTAGACGTGTCCCTAATTAACAAGATGAGACCCTTGATTGTTTTGAGGTATAGAGAATGAACACTTGTCCCGTGATGTATGAAAGAGTAGATGTTCCTTATGAGACTCGGATGGCTGGAATACAAATAAGTATCGAGGTGCAGCTATATGTTATAGACCCTGTCGATGAACGATGTTATTGCATGAATAATAAGTTTGGGTGGAATACAGAATTGTTGGATTACGACTTAACTAATGAGTTATGTCGTATCCACTAGATGGCCGAAATACGAATGCTAGATGATTGGTGCCATAGAGATTGGATCAGTTCATGAATAATGAAATCTTCTTATGGAATCATAAGGAGATGATGCAAACGAATATCGATGGTTAACATGAATTGCTAAGAGATAACCGTGTTTGGTGTTAACAAAAAATTCATAAAGGATGCTTTCGTACGGAATATGATTATATGGTTACCGTATCGATTTGGTTGAAGAGTACAGACCGTATCGATGATCTAACAATGTGGTAATTGAATATGTTACGAAGAGACCGTATAAAAGAGATTGTAAATGATAGACCATTGAGGTAGCAATGTTGGATTATAACTCAGAATAGTTGGCCGATTGAATAGACATAATTTGAGTACAATATGAGAATACAAGTCGGATTGAGCATGTGATGTTGCATTTATGCAAGTGGAAATTGAATATTATATGTTCGATTGATAAAGTTTTATATGATGGCTTCAGAATTGACCCATAAGAATTGTTGGATAGATTTTATCGGTTGTGGGTAAGTCTAGAATGACTTCGTTGGGTATGACTCAAGGATGAGTATGGGTAGATAGACTCGACCCTAGAATGTCGGTTGGTTGCCTAGAATGTCGGTTGGTTGCCTAGAGTGTTGGTTGGTTGCCTAAGTTTTGGATTTGTTGGCTTTGATATTCAGTTGTTCGGTTTGGAAATAAGTTCATGAGATTGGGGTGGTGTCCCATGTCCTTTAAGTTGGTCGGATCATAGATTTTCCCTAAGATAAGATAGAGTCCCTATGATAAGAGTTGGTTGCCTCTACGATAAGAGATAAGTATGTCCCTAATAGCTGTCCATCTCAGATGAGTTAGCTGAATGTCTGGTTTAGCTTAGATTAGCTGACCGTAGAGACTTGACTGAATGCTATATTGACTGTTAGAGACCCGTAGGATATCAAAAATAATGTTGCGTGGGTATAGTCGGAATGAGTGAGATATGTCGAGAAGTAAATTTTGGAATAGAATGAAGATTGAAAAATTCGATGTTGTAATGTTGGATGGGATGACGGATCATGTTGGTTTCGAAACTTGGTTGCCTTTATTCGGAATATCGAAATTATTGGAACTGGTTAGACTGGATTGATTGGTTGGTGGAATCATATTGAGTTGTGCAAATTGATGGTAGTCGCCTTGAGACAGTCGGGATAACTTCATTGGTGGATAATCGAATCGGAAGTGAGAATAAGTGTAACGAGGGATGGGATCGTACATATAGTCGAGATCGATGAGAGCAAAAATTTTTTTGGAAATGACCCTCGGGATTAATGTTGCTAGAAATTAGAGTTGCTTGTGTGAGATGATAATATGTTGGCTTAATCAATACGATAAAACTTTTGAGTACAGCGAAAAATGTTACTAGAGTGGAATGATGGTATGACTTGAAAGATGGGTCATAATCGGGAAATTTATAAGTTACAAATAAAGCGTATAGATGCGAACGATATGGATACATGACTTGATTGATGAGAATTGTGATATTGAAATGAAATGTGGCTTGGCTTTATCAATCTTGGTGGTATGGATGATAGTGGACTTGAAAGAAAACTCTGGATTCGTTAGAATACGTGATATAACTGCATCGAAGTACTTTGAGAATATTTTGGATCGACTGTGGAAAATTATTCTAAGTTGGAATTGGTAACCTTTATTGTGTTATTGTCGGTTGGGAGATTGAATAAGTGAATTGCGGCTATATGAGATGCTCAAGAATATTGGCTAACATTTGTCACGACCCGCACCCGCTATAAGGGCACGTGTACGTAACAATGCCCAGCCCACACCGTAAAAACGGCGTGGAACGCTGTAGGTTTTCTACTCTAACAACAATTTATATATAATATCAAAACCTGTCGAGAATATGGTCAACTCCAAACGTAGGACAAGCAATGATAATATATGGGTGCTCAATCACAACTCTAAGATGATAAAGTAATACTGAAAGATAAAGATAATATGACAATAAAATATAACCTGTCAAGTCCAAACATAAATAATATACAAGTCCAAGTCCAAGTCTCTAATACAAGCCAAAATAATAATAGTCTCAAAAGTAACTGGAGACAAGGTCCAGTACAAATAACTCTAACTAAGCAATAGGTAAAGTCTCGTCAGGCGGAGCTAAGCCCTGCTGGACCAAGTTCTCCAAGTCTAAGCCCACTACGTCATCCGGACCGTAGTAGGTACTATAATCCCCCTCATCAGCATTTGTAATATTTTGTCAACATATCCAGTCAGGATGGAACGAGTACAATTAACTAACAACAGTTCCCAAGATATGACAAAAGCTATACGACTGTAAATAGAGAGTATATACAAGAAAATCATGGAATGTACATGTGAGTATCATGGCAAGGTAAGCTGTAAATCTAGAGCTAGAACAAGGCAAGTAACTCTGATCATGGCATGTACAAGAATCAAGAATCATCTATCTAGGTGTGTGAGTACTAGCTACAATATGTGGCCGGCTTGGGAACTTGCACAATAGTAACAGGCCTGGCTAATCATACGTGGGGTATATGATCAACACTCACAATCAATAGGTGCACAATAGGCTTTGACCACATATCTACACTAATACTCCCCGTCCACGACTGGTAGAGTGGATCCAAGCAAGACACGTTACGACACGGGATTCTGCGAGAAGGGAGCAAGTCTCCTCGAGAATCGGTGTCCATATACTGCACAAGAACTACAAGGGGGCTTGCACAAGATATACCAATATAACGAGGAATAACATCTTATGTCGGGATCCATGAATAGCAATCCGTGTGACCAATGTGTCGAGAACAAGCATATCTATACTAATTACATGAATTATAACAATCATCGTAAATTGGAAAAGTATCAGAGAATGTACTCGCCTGTAATATGATATGATATGTCAACTGGACCCAAAACAGCGTCTCGAGGACCTATAGAGAATAGGACGTATCAATACTATGTTTAGAAAGTAAAGTCAAATCAAATTAAATCTTATTAAGTCATTCTAGGTCAAGACAAGTCTAGTTAGGTCAACCATGGTCATAGGAGAACATTGGAAGTCAACCCGTATCAAACTAGGTCAAAAGTTAACTTACAGTTGACTTTTGACCAACGGGTCAACTCTGGTCAACTCTAGGTCAACCCTAGGTCAAGCCTAGGTCAATGGTAACTAACAGTTGACTTTTGGTCAACCGTTCAAGTCTAATGGAATTTGGGACTAAATTGGGTAAAGTGTTGACCCATAGTTGACTTTTGGTCTAAAAAGTTAACCGTGGTCAACCAAGGTCAAGACTAGGTATAGACGACTATTTCTAATCATTACCAACCCTTACAACCCATATCCGATTCATTCTCAAACTCCTATTCTTCTCCTTCTCCTTATTCCTATTCTTCTTCTTATTATCCTTCTAATCTTCCCTCATTCTCCTTCTCATTCCCTCATTCTCCTTCTCATTCTCCTTCTCGTTCTCTTTCTAATCTTTCCTCATTCTCCTTCTTATTCCCTCATTCTCCTTCTCATTCTCCTTCTCATTCCCTCATTCTCCTTGTCATTCCCTCATTCTCATTCCCTCATTTTCCTTCTCATTCTCTTTCTCATTCCCTCATTCTCCTTCTCATTCTCCTTCTCATTCCCTCATTCTCCTTCTCATTCTCCTTCTAATCTTTTCTCATTCTCCTTCTCATTCCCTCATTCTCCTTCTCATTCTCCGTCTCATTCCCTCATTCTCCTTCTTATTCCATCATTCTCCTTCTACTACTGCTGCTCTTGCTAGTGTTATTGCTGCTACTGTTCTGCTGTTTCTTATTCCCCTTCTTTTTCTAATTCTTTTACTCCTACTTCTCTCTATCTATATATATATATATATATCTATATATATATATATATATATATATATATATATACAACTAAAAAAAAAATATATATATATATATATATATATACAACTATCTATATATATATATATATATATATATATATATATATATATATACAACTATCTATAAAAAAAAAAAAAAAAAAAAAAAAATATACAACTATCTATATATATATCTAATCCTCTATCTATCCATCTATATATATATATATAGACACACAAACACACTCATATCTATATTTTTATATATATATATATACATACATACACACACACATATCTATATGTAAATACATACACATATAAATATATATATAGACACACACACTCTCAAATACATATTCAAACACACTCACACACCACTCATGACACTCTCACACAAACACACACACTCTCACTCACACACTACCACCACCACTCTCATGACACCACCACCATTCTCATGACACCAATACCACCACCACTCTCTACACACACTCAAATACATATAAATATATATACACATATACATATATATGCCACTCTAATTAAGAAAACCCCCAAATAAATCCTAAACTAGTTTTTAGGAAACCTATTAAAAGCTATGGTCAAAAGGTGGAGAATAATCTCCTCTACATTTATTGTGAAGGAGTAAATGATGAAGAGGGAAATTAATGAGGATTTAATGCATACCTAGAATTGGTTTTTCTTGGAGAAGAAGAGCTTTGAAAGAAATTTAAAATGAAGAGAGAGAGAGAGGTTTCTTAGTTGTGAAGAAAAGAGAGGGGGAGGCGGTCCACCTATGGCCGGCCAAGGGGGGCTTGGTGGGTTTGGGTGGAGATCCATTAAGCCCCCAACCCAATAAACTTAGTTTGGGTTCGGTTCGGGTTTGGTTTGGTTCGGGTAAATTCTAATTCGATTAATTAAGCCTCTAATTGACTAGTTAAGCCATGGGAGTATGGTTTATTAGTTTCTAGCCTAATTAGGATGGTATGTGGGCCAAGCCCAGCTAGTATGTGGGCCCCACTAGTGTCCAGACTACCCGGGTCTCCAACTTAAGTCCAAATTGGATAAAATTCAAACCAAATCAAACAAATCCCTAAAAATCATATAAAATCAAATAAAATTCCTATAAATTATAAAACTTGAAAAATGACGAAAATACCCCTAATTCGAAAGCTAGGGGTGACAACATTCGAAAATGAAGTTATACATATAGCTCGTTAGTTTTCTCTATCACTGAGCTTGGTTAAAATATATGTATTTCTGGGACGCCTAAAATATCTGTATGATTCCAACTAAGTGATACGCTGAATTCAAACGAAGCCACAGGGAGGATTTTCACGTGCTAAGGAATTGCATCAGTGTTAGAGAAAAGAAAATGGATGGTAAACTATTTTGAATCAAATTGGGATGCTGTGGCGAGATGGTACATCATTTGAAATCAATTGAGATGTTACGGAGAATTTTTTAATAGTGCAAGTTGAATGTTGAGATGTTTCGTAAAAGTCGGTTGAAGTTTTAGGAATGAGTTTTGTTTTAAGTTTCGAGGACGAAACTTTTTCTTAGTGGTATATATTGTAGTGCCCCGACCCACCAGATTTCTTATGATGGATGGTTGGTTCGATGATGCCTTGTTGGACTTGGGAATATACGAAGGATCGCTTGGAAGGCTATGCGATCGTGGCAGGAATCGTCTTATAAATATAAATAGTAATAAACCCTTCGAAGATCCTTTGGCTTCACGCTTAATAAAAAGGATTGTATGCTATGTTGCTCGTTGAGTTGCTGAATAACACCTTGTATGAAAGTCAGAAAGATAATGAAAGATAATTAATCACATAACCCGAGAACTGTTGCGTATCAATTTCATGAATTGAGGGCTTACGTGTTGTACTATGAAATACATGATAGGTGAAGGAAAAGTCCCAAGAATTGGGCGGTGAGTATGTCGAGCCTCAGCTTGATGAACGTATGCTAAACAGATGCTAAGTCCCAAGAATTGGGCGGTGAGTACATTGAGTTTGGTTGGAAAGATGTATGGTATCAAAGATGTAGGAAAGGGCTTGGGTAATCACTTAATATTATCCTGTCGCCGATGTAGAATATTGATTACACTAAGACCTGGATTAGACAAGATGGCAAGTTGACAATACGAATAAGAAAGATGGCTTATTGAGAAAGATGGCTTATTTACTTAGTTTTTCCTTATCATGCATTATATGTCTCTTTATAGATAAGTTGCATATATTTGTATGGTCATGGACAACTTGTCGACAAGGTAGTTCCTTGAATGGTAATTCGAGGCAACGGATCCGGTTCATCCTAGGAGTAACAAGGATTGGTGCCATATACTAGCATCGGTATACGAGACCTTCAGTGGTGCTAGCTACCCGCCCTGTATATAGTGCCCCGTCCTGCTCAATCAATCGGAGGAATCAAAATGCCGATGGCGTTTGAACTTAGTCTTGCAACGGCTGCTCGAATACTTGTTCGGTCGAGGCGACTCCTTGCTCAGGTGGGGTAGTTTTGGGGATCTTGCCTCATCTTAGCCTTCTCCTAATAAATTGCATATTTTCAACTTGCACAACTTAGGCTTGATAATAAAATAGACGCATCCATATAGCTAAGGGAAAAATCCTAAGTCACATCGGAATATGTTAGAACATGGAAAAAGGTCCCACGGACTGCTTAGAAGTCTGCTCAGCGTGCTTTCAAATGACACTCGGTCCTTTGTTCCGTGGCTTGGGAGAAGGAAGTTGGTCTAAGTTGCTAAGTTGCCACAATAATGGAATTAGCCTAAGTCATAGGCGTCGCCTGCATGAATGCTTGATAAAGCATGCACGGTCTCGTCGTCCAAGGCTTGGCATAGCCTTCGCCTGTCCCGTGGTTTAAGTCGTATTGCACGGCTTGTGGCTTAAGTCTAGGCACCCAAAGAGCTTGGTTGTTCAAGTCGACCGCGTGCATAGCACGTTCCCTCGATGCAAGGTTTGACATAGCCTTTGCTAGTCATGTCGTGCACAAATAAGTTAGTCAAGAGTTTGGTTGGGCTATCGAAGCCATTTCTAGTACTGTCCTGCTCTTTCTGCGGTTGTCAAGTCACATTATCCTACGATCTTAAGGCTCGTCATATAAGTATGTGACTTGAGTGATAGAGTCGTCTAGAGAACAAGATCTGTCTAAGGTACGAGCCACGGTTGGTTGAAAGAAAAACATGCCACGGTCAAAGGAAGCACACGAGATCGGTCCCGCTACTTGGGAGTCTCGATAAGAAAGCACACGAGATCGGTCCCGCTACTTGGGAGTCTCGATAAGGAAGTACACGAGATCGGTCCCGCTACTTGGGAGTCTCGATAAGGAAGCACACGAGATCGGTCCCGCTACTTGGGAGTCTCGATAAGGAAGCACACGAGATCTATCTCCCTACTTGGAAGTCTCGATAAGGAAGAACACGAGATCGGTCCTGTTACTTCGGAGTCTCGATAAGAAAGTCCACGCGACTGGTTGTCGCCGAGATTGGTCACGCTACTTGGGAGTCTCGATAGAAAGTTGGAAAGCATGGTCAAGAATAAGGAAGGACTTGGTAGATCGAGTTGAGTCTTGCATGGTCATTGGACAACTTGTGCGCAAGGTAAATTCCTCAAACGATCCTGGGGCGTCGGGTTCGTGTCGGCCTAGGAGGAATTGCAGATTTTGTACGGACTTCATCGACGGTACGACTCGGCTGAAGTGAACCATTACAATATAGGCTGCGGGTCATTCGGTGGGAACTCGTAACTTACACGCGGATGGTCACCGTATGCAAAGATCCAGGATAGCTTGACATTGCTAGTGACCACTCATATAGATGTATCGGCATAAAAGTGGCTACCGCATGTATGCCTTTTGATTGCATCGAGTACTAGCAAGTTACGAGTTGGGTTAACAAGGCATAATTGTAGCAAGCACTAACCTTGAATCGGCACGGGCTAGGTATACATGGTTGCAACACCATTCTGGAGCCTAAGATATGGCTATATCTAGGACACGTGCTTCGGCATGAATGTGGCGTCGTCATCGAGTCGTCTCGAGTTATGTCAGAAAGGGCTATAAGGCTAGTTGGTTAAGTCTGGTTGATCCGTGGGAGGCACAGCCTCGATTTTATGTCACGATCAAGTCTATGGACACGACGAGCACGAGTCGTCCCCTTGACGTCATTGGCACGAGAATGGTCTAGAGGCACATAAAGATAAGTGAAAGTCTTGGCACGGTCGAGTGTGTATAAGTTCCTACTCGGCGAGGCACTGCCTCGAATATGTTTTGAAGCCACGAATAGAGTATAGCACGACCCTGTCGTTGCATTGCTAAGTATAGGCCAAGACGTCTTTGTCCTAAAATTGATCCTAAGGCAAGACTAGAAAGATAATCAAAAAGGGATTAAGCTGCACAAAGTAAATGAACGTGTCAATTTTGTATGGGTGGGCGAGGAGCTCACTCCACTAGTAAAGCTGAGTACTGACACCCATACAGTTTCATGTGCAGGAACAGGTAGAAGCCCGATGGCGCGGAGCTCGCTTGGATGCGTCGAGGCACGGAGTTCCTTGGCGTTTCGAGGCGTGCGGCCGTATGGAGTCATAACTTATACAGGACATATTGTATGGACATCGTTATTACGTAGAATCTGCCACTCGTCGCTTGAAGCTTGTATTAAGAAATGAGAGAGAGCAGAGTGACTTGTAATATAAGAGAAAAGTAAACTTGAGAGACTTATAATTTGGCCTCATGACCACATTGTAATCTTTGTACAATATCAATAAAAGAGTATTTCGCATGGCTTATGTTTTGTATTTAAATTTCCGCAGCTGACTATTCAATGTTTCTGCTTGGAACTTCTGTACGACGACCGCTGTCGCTTAGCTTGAAATCGGCTGTTATGGACCTGACTTGTGTGAGCGATGTCTAGGCTCACGTGGCATCATGCCTTAGCGAGGACGATCAATCCTACGGGAGCGGGGCGTGACATAATGGTATCAGAGCACGTCTTTACGTCCTTGGATTTCGATTGAATTTTTTGACTCCGTTGTTCCGCAAACTTTGATGTAGTTTCCGCAAATCTATATCGTTGGTGCGCTCTCTCTCAAATGTCCCACGGTATGTCCATACAATAAGTCTAAATATTTTTCAAAATTGCACGAAAGAAATTTAGTTGAACAAAAGTTCAAGTAAGAACGGTTGGCTAAGTCAGGCTGGGCATATACACCAAGAATCATGTCGACCTTAGCAAAATCGCGTATGAGAAATAAATTGTGTCGAACAAGAATACGATAGACTCGATTCATAGAATGTGGGATGACTATAGAAGCGTTATCGAATGATATTATCGTCTATGCGACATGGGAAAATCGTGCATGGATTTTGAGGAATGGCTTGAACGAGAATTGAAAATAATCGGATGTGGTTCATAGCTTGTTTCGAAGATTTGTTGAATGACTTCATCCCTGAGTGGTGCCTGGGATAGCTTCGAGGATGTCGAACGATTAAGGATACGGGGTGCCAATGAGTCTATCAACAAGCGTCTCATGCATGCAAAGCCTTAGATCGAGTATCATTAAGTAAGTTATAATCTTGAAGATTTTGATGAGTTTATTCGAACGGAATTAGAATCGATGCGCACGGAATTGGGATTTGCATTGAGCACGAAATACAAGTGATAAGAAAAAAAAGATAGATTGAAATTAAGGAAAAGTTATGGTATAAGAACGGATGACATGATCGAGAAAATCGATATAAATCGCATATAAAAAGTTAGCACGACTTGTTGATAGCGTGCGTAAAAATGATTCGAATATTGGAGAATGACTCTAAGGATGTGAATTGATGTTACTCGATGGTTTGAGTTAGCATGGATTGAGGCAAATTGATGAAATATGTTGCTCGATGACTTAAGATAGTCGGATGAATATACGTGAATTTGGTTTAGACGAATTGAACATGTAACGGGTTGGGAGATAGTGATCGAACTTGATCTTGAATGTCGAAGAGTTTATCCAGTTCGTACGATAGCATCAGTCGCACGACTCGAAATTCGTTGCAAATGAAGATTGTCAGGTTACGTATATCATCGATGGTATTGAGGCGTATCAAAGATCGATATGCGATAACTCGGAGGTACTCTGATTCGAGCTATAACGATCGTGTAAGCTATTATTGATCCGATGGATGCTATGCTTGGGATTTTGATGAAATAAATGTTGGATGAAAATGATCGTCTCTTGATGGTTATGCCGATAACCATAATATCGACATTCTTGTCTTGCGTGAGCGCAACTCTATCGCCCATGCATCACGTCGGATTTGGGGACGATTGTTCCGCGTGAGTGTGGACATGGTGATTCATGTCGTGAGAATGATCGAACTCGGGAAATCAAGATGTGGCAATTTGGATTGCTTCGACTTATGGTTTGAGGCGAAGGTGGATTCGAGAATTGATCGGACTTGTAATTGATGATTGAGTAAACTTAAGGATTGAGGACATCCAATCTGTGTGTCAAGAATGAATTGTAATACCCTGAATCCCGTTGCGGAGCACGGAGCGGGCTAGCGGCCGAATGGCCGAGTCAGATGAGAATTGGGGAACTTTACTTGGGAAAACTTTACCAGGATCGCGGGATAATGAATTGAGATCCTTTCCTTGTTATCGATTGGACTCTTTTGAAATGATGCCCAAGATGCAGTGGCGCGTGTCTTGGTGAAAGAGTTCTATATAAGAGTCGCTTGCTCCGAGACCGTTGCCCTGCTGGTTTTTTATGTCGTTTTTACTGTTGGCTTTTGTGTGCATTTTTTTGATTGTTTTCGATAAATGTTTTCATGGATTTACTTTCACTGTCTACGTATTTCATATCGAATCACTAAGAGAAAGAGAAGAAGTATGCTGACCAGACGTTGGTGCCAATGCAGGTGCTAACGCGGTGAACCGAGCTTGACGTTGCGTAGAAGACCTCTTTCTTTCGGCAATTCACCAACAAGTGAGTGGCTTTGATCCTTCGACGATCCTTAATCTTCGTGCATAACAATGGTAGACTCGTTATTATGTTTGGTGCTTAATAAAAGATGCCTAGTAATAACTCGGAAAGATAATAAAAGATAAATTATCACATGGCTAGGCTTATGTTGCAAATCAAATGATGCTTGTATGTTGCAATATGAATCGTTGAACAGGTGAGGCAAAGACCCAAGTATTGGGCGGTAAGTATATCGGACTTTGGTTCGAAAGAATGATTATATGAGCCTATGGCTCAAAGTATGATGGTAAGATGGTAAGATGGCAAGATGGTAAGATGGCAAGATGGTAAGATGGTAAGATGGCAAGATGGTACGATGGCAAGATGGTAAGATGGGAAAATGGCAAGATGAAATGAGAACTACGACTATGTGTGGAAGATGCTATTATCATGCATGTTATGTCTCTTATTAGTTAAGTTGCATTACGTGCATGGTCATTGACAACTTGTATACAAGGTAGTTCCAGGAACAGTAATCCGCGGCCACAGACCCAGTTCGTCCTAGGGGAACAAGGATTGATGCCGACGTACTGGCATCGGTATACGGGACTTGCAGAGGGGCTAGCTACCTGCACTACAAGGGCGCCGTTATACTAGTAAGACGATCCAAGATGGCATGTCTGTAACGCCCCAGTTCCAAAATACGTAGGACTAGGAACGTAGCATGCCAGCAGCATATATACGAGATATACTCCAATATATAGAAATCTCAAATATACGCATAAGCTGTTTTGTGAATAATAATAACAAACAGTCACAGGTAAAAGCTATTTCTCATCCACAGTAATTATAAAGAAAATGGTAACTCATGAATCAAAGTAAATGTCAAAATATAGCTGTTGGCCGGGAGAAGACAAATCCACTACCGGTACTAGAATAAACTGAAAGGAAATAGAGTCCAACCTCCAAGATAAATAAAATAAGAAATGATGACTAAATAGGCTCCTCGATCCAATAGGGACAGCAATGATCAGAAGGTACAACTCGCTCGAACATGAAGGATAAGTCGATAGCGGAGCCATACTCCTACGGGAAGTCCTGCACACCTATACCTGGAGAGATCACCAGGTCCTCAGAGTGACGTACTAAGATACAAAAAGAACATGCCACATAAACTGAATAAATACTGCTCAATAAAAATAAATAAGATCAGATCATAACATGGTCCAATATCTTACCATTTGGATTGGCGTACCATCTCCCCAACCAAAGAAAGACAGGAGATGGCACCCTGACCCACAGTGAAATATCTTCCCAAGTCACGAATCCAATATGGTATCCGGACCCCAACAAGGTTCAATACCTTCTCATCGGAGTAGTAAGCCACACCTACAACCAAAAAAGGACAAGATGTGGTGAACGAATCCACGACAAGTTATTGTTCCAAGCCACGGTCAGATACAAGTACCCAAAGCAAGAGTACTCGTACTAACGGATAAGGGTAGCCTACCATTCTACGTGAATGCAATTTAAGTACATCCCTCCAACGTATGGGCCCTGGCTGAAAATGGGATCGGCATAGTCCCCCCTTGGGGCACCAGGGGCCTCAGGCATAATCGTTCCACGAACGTCAGTGACCAATAGTAATAATGGATAGTCAACCCGCATCTCCGGTGGAGCGTACGATCATAAGGGAAATGTGTAAAGTAGCCCATACGCCAAGGATATGTACTCTCCGCCCAATGCCTACTATTTTTTTCCCATAACACATACCCCTATTAACCGCTAAGTCAAACTAAGCATGCAATGTCTATTAACGGTAAATCCTATCGCACGGCTTATACGTACTAGTGGCCAGCCAGTCATGCATGTACGAGTTCTATATGTAACTCACAACAATGTGGTACAAATGTGTCAAGGCCTATGAATGCAACACACAAAGGGTGGACCCTTAACTCTAAGTTTAATGGGTAAGAATATAATACATAGTAGGAAATATAACTGAACAGTAAGTTCTAACAAGTTATGCCATATTTCACAGTTTATTTTGTATAAAGAAAATAATGAATAATGCATGAAATATGAGCTAAATAAATAAATAGCAGGTGGCAAGGTATCTTGCCTGGGGGTAGTGTGCAGAATGGCGACGCCTGATGACTCAAATCGTCAGAATATGGAAGCAATGAAAGCCAACTTCTACGAACGACCTCGAATGCTGAAATAAACATCACAAACAGATTTGGCATAAAAGAAATACCTAGGAAATGCCTGTCCAAAAGTCCAATTCTGGAACAGGGGCAAAATTATAATTTTAGGTCAAAACGATGTCTGTCTTTGGACCCATTTTACACCGAAATGCGTGCCAGAACCTACTATCTCTAAAGTTGTCAAACTACATGTCTACGGGTCCAGTTTGAGGAGATAAACCCAACCGTATATCCAAAGTGGGATTTCGGTGGGCTTTGCACGAATTCGCCCGTTAGAGCGGGTCGCGGGCCCGCCAATTTTGGCGTTCCGATCAACCTTCTCAGAATCGGACCAAACTTGGCTTACATGACCAAAAAATTGATACGGTCCTGATGGTACAAGTTTTGCGTCGATCCGACGAACGTGCACGAAGTTATGGTCATGTTTGTAAAATATCGATACCGAGGTATCTCGACGGATATGTACTGATTTCGTCGCGCACACACAACAAAATCGAGTCCCGTCAGTTCCCATACGTCGGCAACATCCATACGCGCCTTTCGATGCATATAGTGCACGACCACGTCGCTCGATTTGTCGGGGCGTACGTCGTATCGGGAAAAGCTTTTATCACGACCCGATCCCAACTTGTTGGGTCGAACCGGATCATGCCCAGCATGCACCGTTATGAGACGGCGGCAATAAGCTATTTTATTGCAGATAATCACAACAACATCTATACATTTGTCACAACATTTATATAGGGGAACTTTAAAACTTTTATTAATCAACAAAATGGAATACATCTGAAATTGAAAGTGCTGAAAGGAAATACTTAATTCAAGTCTACAAAAATTCTAATAAAAGAAACTCGAATTAAAACGACAACTGGCTAGAATGGCTGTCTCGTCAGCCTCAGGATCTGCGTCCTCCAAGGGGTCTCCGGTAACACAGCAGAATATGGTACTGGGTGTAAGCCCCTAGATTTAAAAAAATAGTTTTTTATAATTTTCAATAGCATTTAATTTAAATACGTATTTTGTAGCGTATTTTATATTTTTTTGGTTTTCGTAATGCTTTAAAATTTTTCCTAACTTAAGATTTTTTCTTGGCCGGCATACCGCCAGTATACCGGAGTATACCGACGGCATACCGTCCAGACAGATTTTCTACATTTTAGATATTTTCGATTTCAGATATTTTCAAGAATAGTGTTTTCGATATTTTGATGAATAGTGTTTTAGATATTTTGATGAATAGTGTTTAGATATTTTCGTGAATAGTGTAGATGCACCCTATTACCCAATGGATAATTGGTTTTGTTTGAATGGCCATTATTGACTTAGATTTTGACATGGATCACGATCCGACGGCTAAGATTAATTCTCCCTTCTATATATACCCTTTCACTTTCTATCTTCTCTCTCTTTTCATTCTCTTTACTCTCTTTTCATTTCTTCTTCCTTTCTCTTCCCTTGGAGCTATCCAGGAGCTTGGCCTTGAGGTCTAGAGTGTGGTTTCGTACCCCTCTTGGTGGAGGAGTAGAAGATTAGGCTTGGAGATTAACCTAGACAAGTGCATCTTGCTCAAAAGTGGCATGACCATACTTTATTTTTGTTTTTCATAGAAATTAAAGTTTTATTGGCCTATAATTTGCTTCTTTAAATTGTTAACATGTTTAGTATATAGCACATTTGGTTTTGATCGACAGTATTGCATAGATCAGAGTTTCTGGATATGATTTTCGAGTATTTTGAGATTTTGATCTATCAAATGTTTTGATTTATGAAAACTAATACTTCCATGTTGTAGGAAATTCAATTCTATTCAATTTTGACTTTTGAAAGTCTGAATTTCGATTTAAAACGAAGTTTTTATAGCCGAAACAAGTTTTGAGTTCAAAAATCAACTTTCTGCGACGGTTCGAAAAATCCGTCGAAAATCCGCGGAAATCCGTCGGAAAATCCGAACTTTCACCACAAAACTTGCTGTGACGGAACGAAAAATCTGCCGGTAATCCGCTGAAATCCGCCGGATAATCCGGTTAGGTTGTTTTGAATTTTTATATATATTTTAAGTGCTGTAAAAATTCTAAAAAAATTGTATTTAAATACTATGTTAATTTAGCTAATTTATTATAATTTTTCAGCATTTAATAAGTACTTTTGCTATTCTATAAAAATAGAAAAACAGAACCCATTTTCAGGATACATATGTTTGTTGATTTTTAATAAATATTTATGAGGGTTTATAAATTCCAGAAAAATTAGTATAAATTTCTATAATTAACAAGGATCATTTTGGTACTTTATTTTATGTATAAAATTGAGCTTTCTGTCTATCTCAAAAATTGTTGGAACACAATGTTCAGTTTGATTTATTTATTGAATAATTACGACTTGCAACTTTTTGTGTTATTTTGAGTTATAGCCGTATTGAACCTCACCCCACACTAGTGTAAAGACCCTAGAAAGTTAGTTTGAGTATTGTGTCACCCCACATTGGTCTCTTATGCTAAAGTCATTATTTTGGCTAGGTGCCCAGTCACAAGTCGTGTTGCACCAATTAGTGTCTTAGTGTTTTAGCTGAGTATAAAAACTAAGTTTATGTACTTATTTTCACAGTAACGAGTTACCAGACATCTATAGCACTTTTATCACAGCTTGTTTTGCTAGAGGCAAGTACTTTCTACAAACTTTACATACTGTTACATAAATGAACTGCAAATCCAACCATGTTAAATGCTGATCCTTAGGGTAGCAAGTTAAACCTTCACATTTTGTATTACTTTCAGTCACTACCATATTTAGAACAGTTTTATATCTCTCACATGATTAGAACCTGGGTTATGGGGAAACTGATAGTTGAGTACGTGATCATGCCCCCTTCTCCGTACGTATGTACCGAGCAATGTTGACATTTTATATGTATACCTTGTCGTAGGCATTATCTCAAAGCAGATTTGTACGTATGTACATCTATCGCCTTATCACTTGTACGGAAGTACATTTCATTATGTGCCCCTGCACATTGTACACCTATTGACGATCACGTACCTGCTGCAGTTTTAAACATTACATATACATCTGTCTCTATGACATATGTATCCTTGCCATGATAGACTATGTGATGGCATGTTTCCAGTTATTCCTCTTATATTCATTTTCATATTTCATATGCTAGTTTGTTAGAATCAGTACTTGCTCCCGTCCTGATAGGATAACGTTGTAGGTATCCTTACTGAGGAGGAGTTACTCTGCGACTCATATTATGGAGATACTGCCGAGGACCCGGCTTTGCTTTACGAGGATGATCCTGTGGGGAAACTCGTCTAGTTTGCATAGCTGCTTGGGATATTTAGTATAGTCATGTATTAGACTACGTATTTTGTAACTGGACATGTATCCAGTTTTATATTTCAGACTTGTACTTGGACTTATTTCTATATGAGACGACTTTTGTGTTTGGAGCATTTATGACGTTTATTCACTTGTAGAACTGTTAGCACATTTAGTCTTATCCTGTTGTCTCTAGAACAGCTTACTGCGCTTTATCTCAAGCGCAGGTTGGACATGACTCGGCCCGGTCCAACAATTTGGGTAGCTGGTCGTGACATGTTTTTAGTGGTGGCCCATGCAGGTCCAGACTTAAGTTGTTTGGTTACGTTATTGTACCAAGCATGCCTGCAATTAGGAACTTAAGGTAATTAGACAACATTAGGAATGACGCTTAGAACACCTAGAGGAATACTAGGATTGCAACATAGGAAATACATCACATGCTTGCTATTATAATTAGATTTTCTTGTCTATGATTGTTTTACTTTAAAGAGTCCTTATAAGTCCTTTTTATTGTAATTAGATGGTGCTTACTCGTTCATCCCAGTATGTCACACCTGAGAATGGCACACTCCACATCCAGTCAACTGACCTGTTGACTGATACACCCCCACCTCCACCTACCATACTCCTCCACTCCACAAATTCACAAACCCAGATGCCCCCACCACCTTCCATATCACAGTCCCAGCAGGACCCGATACTTCTACCACCCCCTATCACTATACCTACCCAGGCTTCCGTCACACTCGACGTGAACCAACTGCTCACTCTGATCCAGGGGTTCCTAACAACCCATCAGGAGCAGTCTACACTACTCCGCCAGAGCATGGATCGTTCTGAGGAGCGTACCATGGTCCCACCACCTGTAGAGCCACGACAGAGAGCGGGGACGATCAAGGACTTCATGGGTCTGAACCCCAAGGAGTTCTCAGGTACTGAGGGCATAGTAGTAGCAGATGACTGGCTTGACTCGGTAGAGAGGAAGCTCCTTGGAGTTAGGATGCCGGGTGACCTCCAGGTCGAGGCAGCGAGATTTCTGCTGGTAGACTTGGCAGGAGTTTGGTTCCGGAATGAGCTGTTGTTTGCGAGAGGGAGGGCCACTTGGGATCAGTTCAAGACCCAGTTCAAGAAGAAATTCTTCTCGACCACTGCTAGAGTAGCCATGGGGCTACGATTCCAGAACATCCAGCAGGGGAACCGTTCTGTTGACGAGTATGCGGCAGAGTTTAGTCACCTGAGCCATTTTGCTCCAAGTCTGGTTGCAGATCTAGAGGAGATGACCTGTAGGTTTTGCCATGGTCTAGTTCCAAACATCGGCATTCTTATAGTGGCAAACGGTACGACTGACTACTACCCGAGCCTAGAGTTAGCCCGGAGCATTGAGGAGCGTCTTCTATCTAGCAAGAGGCCGGCTTCTGTACACCTTGAGGGACCCTCCAAGCGCCAGGCTTTCCAGCAGAGAGCACCGACGTCACACCAGCAGACTTACCGTCCCCCTACATCACATCACCCAACCCTACCAGTTAGTGGTTTCACCACATCACCCAACCCCACCAACTTGATACCCTAGAGGTTAGCCTTAATCATAGCCTTAGTCATTTGTTTGCATTGCTTGTTATATTAGAATGTTTGTAGAGTCTTTTATCCTTGTAAATTTTGAGGACGAAATTTTTCAAGGAGGGAAGATTTGTAAGCCCCTAGATTTCAAAAAAAATAGTTTTTTATAATTTTCAATAGCATTTAATTTAAATACGTATTTTGTAGCATATTTTGTATTTTCTTGGTTTTCGTAATGCTTTGAAATTTTTCCTAACTTAAGATTTTTCTTTGGCCGGCATACCGCCAGTATACCGGAGTATACCGACGGCATACCGTCCAGACAGATTTTCTACATTTTAGATATTTTCGATTTCAGATATTTTTATGAATAGTGTTTTCGATATTTTGATGAATAGTGTTTTGGATATTTTGATGAATAGTATTTAGATATTTTCGTGAATAGTGTACATGCACCCTATTACCCAATGGATAATTGGTTTTGTTTGAATGGCCATTATTGATTTAGATTTTGACATGGATTACGATCCGACGGCTAAGATTAATTCCCCCTTCTATATATACCCTTTCACTTTCTCTCTTCTCTCTCTTTTCATTCTCTTCACTCTCTTTTCATTTCTTCTTACTTTCTCTTCCCTTGGAGCTTGCCAGGAGCTTGGCCTTGAGGTCTAGAGTGTGGTTTCGTACCCCTCTTGGGGGAGGAGTAGAAGATTAGGCTTGGAGCTTAACCTAGGCAAGTACATCTTGCTCAAAAATGGCATGACCATACTTTATTTTTGTTTTCCATAGAAACTAAAATTTTATTGGCCTATAATTTGCTTCTTTAAATTGTTAACATGTTTAGTATATAGTACTTTTTATTTTGATCGACAGTATTGCATCGATCTGAGTTTTTGGATATGATTTTCGAGTATTTTGAGGTTTTGATCTATCAAATGTTTTGATTTGTGAAAACTAATACTTCCATGTTGTATGAAATTCAATTCTATTCAATTTTGACTTTTGAAAGTCCGAATTTTGATTTAAAACGAAGTTTTTATGGCCGAAACAAGTTTTGAGTTCAAAAATCAACTTTCTGCGACGGTTCGGAAAATCCGTCGGAAATTCACGGAAATCCGTTGGAAAATCCGAACTTTCACCACAAAACCTGCTGCGACGGAACGGAAAATCCGCCGATAATCTGCTGAAATCCGTCGGATAATCCGGTTAGGCTGTTTTGAATTTTTTTATATATTTTAAGTGCTGTAAAAATTATAGAAAAATTGTATTCAAATACTATGTTGATTTAGCTAATTTACTATAATTTTTTCAGCATTTAATAAGTACTTTTAATATTCTATAAAAATAGGAAAACAAAACCCATTTTCAGGATACATATGTTAGTTGATTTTTAATAAATATCTATGAGGGTTTATAAATTCCAGAAAAATTAGTTTAAATTTCTATAATTAACAAGGATCATTTTGGTACTTTATTTTATGTATAAAATTGAGCTTTCTGTCTATCTCAAAAATTGTTGGAACACAATTTCAGTTTGATTTATTTATTGAATAATTACGACTTTCAACTTTTTGTGTTATTTTGAGTTATAGCCGTATTGAACCTCACCCCACACTAGTGTAAAGATCCTAGAAAGTTAGTTTGAGTATTGTGTCACCCCACATTGGTCTCTTATGCTAAAGTCATTATTTTGGCTAGGTGCCCAGTCACAAGTCGTGTTGCACCAATTAGTGTCTTAGTGTTTTAGCTTAGTATAAAAACTAAGTTTATGTACTTATTTTCACAGTAACGAGTTACCAGACATCTATAGCACTTTTATCACAGCTTGTTTTGCTAGAGGCAAGTACTTTCTACAAACTTTACCTACTGTTACATAAATGAACTGCAAATCCAACCATGTTAAATGCTGATCCTTGGGGTAGCAAGTTAAACCTTCACATGTTGTATTACTTTCAGTCACTACCATGTTTAGCACAGTTTTATATCTCTCACATGATTAGAACCTGGGTTATGGGGAAACTGATAGTTGAGTACGTGATCATGCCCCCTTCTCCGTACGTATGTACCGAGCAAGGTTGGCATTTTATATGTATACCTTGTCGTAGGCTTTATCTCAAAGCGGATTTGTACGTATGTACATCTATCGCCTTATCACTTGTACGGAAGTACATTTCATTATGTGCCCCTGCACATTGTACACCTATTGACGATCACGTACCTGCTGCAGTTTTAAACATTACATATACATCTGTCTCTATGACATATGTATCATTGCCATGATAGACTATGTGATGCCATGTTTCCAGTTATTCCTCTTATGTTCATTTCCATGTTTTATATGCTAGTTTGTTAGAATCAGTACTTGCTCCCGTCCTGACAGGATAACGTTGTAGGTATTCTTACTGAGGAGGAGTTACTCTGCGACTCATATTATGGAGATTCTGCCGAGGACCCGGCTTTGCTTTACGAGGATGTTCCTGCGGGGAAACTCGTCTAGTTTGCATAGCTGCTTGGGATATTTAGTGTAGTCATGTATTAGACTACGTATTTTGTAACTGGACATGTATCCAGTTTTATATTTCAGACTTGTACTAGGACTTATTTCTATATGAGACGACTTTTGTGTTTGGAGCATTTATGACTTTTATTCACTTATAGAACTGTTAGCACATTTAGTCTTATCCTGTTGTCTCTAGAACGGCTTACTGTACTTTATCTCAAGCGCAGGCTGGACATGACTCGGCCCGGCCCAACAATTTGGGTAGCGGATCGTGACATATTTTTAGTGGTGGCCCATGCATGTCCAGACTTAAGTTGTTTGGTTACGTTATTGTACCAAGCATGCCTGCAATTAGGAACTTAAGGTAATTAGACAACATTAGGAATGACGCTTAGAACACCTAGAGGAATACTAGGATTGCAACATAGGAAATACATCACATGCTTGCTATTATAATTAGATTTTCTTGTCTATGATTGTTTTACTTTAAAGAGTCCTTATAAGTCCTTTTTATTGTAATTAGATGGTGCTTACTCGTTCATCCCAGTATGTCACACCTGAGAATGGCACACTCACCATCCAGTCAGCTGACCAGTTAACTGATACACCCCCACCTCCACCTACCATACTCCTCCACTCCACAAATCCACAAACCCAGATGCCCCCATCACCTTCCACATCACAGTCCCAGCAGGACCCGATACTTCCACCACCCCCTATCACTATACCTACCCAGACTTCCGTCACACTCGACGTAAACCAACTGCTCACTCTGATCCAGGGGTTCCTAACAACCCATCAGGAGCAGACTACCCTACTCCGCCAGAGCATGGATCGTTCTGAGGAACGTACCGTGGGACCACTACCTGTAGAGCCACGACAGAGAGCGGAGACGATCAAGGACTTCATGGGTCTGAACCCCAAGGAGTTCTCAGGGACTGAGGGCATAGTAGTAGCAGATGACTGGCTAGACTCGGTAGAGAGAAAGCTCCTTGGAGTTAGGATGCCGGGTGACCTCCAGGTCGAGGCAGCGAGATTTCTGCTGATAGACTTGGCAGGAGTTTGGTCCCGGAATGAGCCGTTATTTGCGAGAGGGAGGGCCACTTGGGATCAGTTCAAGACCCAGTTCAAGAAGAAATTCTTCTCGACCACTGCTAGAGTAGCCATGGGGCTACGATTCCAGAACATCCAGTAGGGGAACCGTTCTGTTGACGAGTATGCGGCAGAGTTTAGTCACCTGAGCCATTTAGCTCCTAGTCTGGTTGCAGATCCAGAGGAGATGACCTGTAGGTTTTGCCATGGTCTAGTTCCAAACATCGGCATTCTTATAGTGGCAAACGGTACGACTGACTACTACCAGAGCCTAGAGTTAGCCCGGAGCATTGAGGAGCGTCTTCTATCTAGCAAGAGGCCGGCTTCTGTACACCTTGAGGGACCCTCCAAGCGTCAGGCTTTCCAGCAGAGAGCACCGGCGCCACAGCAGCAGACTTACCGTCCCCCTACATCACATCACCCAACCCCACCAGTTAGTGGTGTCACCACATCACCCAACCCCACCAACTTGATACCCTAGAGGTTAGCCTTAATCATAGCCTTAGTCATTTGTTTGCATTGCTTGTTATATTAGAATGTTTGTAGAGTCTTCTATCCTTGTAAATTTCGAGGACGAAATTTTTCAAGGAGGGAAGATTTATAATCCCCTAGATTTAAAAAAAAATAGTTTTTTATAATTTTCAATAGCATTTAATTTAAATACGTATTTTGTAGCATATTTTGTATTTTCTTGGTTTTCGTAATGCTTTGAAATTTTTCCTAACTTAAGATTTTTCCTTGGCCGGCATACCGCCTGTCACGCCCCAGAACCAGAATACTGGAGAGCGGGGGCAGACATAGCCAGCTACGTATATTGAAATGGAAACCACCTCGATATACGGTCACGGCTGTCTAGATATGTGAGGGTTTTCTACAATCCGACAGTCTCTTATGGTCATGAACAAGCCTAATGTCTCAATCACAAGCAAGTAAGTAAGGTCGCAAGATGTATGATCATTAAATATACAATAATAAGGCGTCCCAAATATTACATATTCAGCTGATCATGAAGCTAGTCGTACAAAATACGAGGACTAGCAAGAGTTTAAGTCATACATGATCAACCCTAGGATTTGTTAATCATGTTTACAGCCCGTAGGCAGACAGTATGTAAAAGTGCATCGAGCTAACAGGTGCTCGTCGGCTGAACGCCTCAAAAAAATAACTTTACAATAGAGTGAGCGAAATAAAATAGAAAACCCACTCGTAGCCCGGGTTCCTTCTAGTCGCCACCATCGGGCTGGAAGCTTGGTAGATCCTCGGGAGTCGCTCCGAAATCTGGCCACACAAAACCAGCTGGGTCAACCCCAGAAAGAGCAAGTGCCACAAGGGGGCCACGAGATAAGAACAAAAGTCAGCATTAACACAAGAAGATATAATATTTAAAACTAGAATTTATGAAAACATGGCAGGGTGATATACGACGAGATAACCATGGGACTATTCTGATAGCCAGGTTACAACCCGTAAACCAAACAAGGACCGGGGTTGTAACCCTTCATCTGAACAGAACTTGGTTTCCCACCATTTATCGGCAAGATAATAATGCAAGAAATCAAGACAGGGAGCAATCTTGTAATGGATCAAGACATGGCTAAACTGGTTATACCTCATTCAATCAATCACGGCCAAGCAGATACTACGGCTTACTACTTTAACTAACTAGGGTTATCACAGGCCTAATTACTAACAAGATGCAGTGAGATCGTTCCAGAGCCACAAGCCCTGCAGACCATCCAGGTTACCCAGGACGAAAGATTAGGGTTGAATTCAGGTGGGTACATCGCCCAGAAGACAAATGTACCCTTAGGTGACTTAGAGGGTGCAACACTCGACGGTGCGCTGGAAATGTACCCTACTCGACGGCAGGCTACAGATCCCAAGAGCGCCCAGGTAACGGGTTTGCCTGTAGCTGTGTCATCTCTTCATGACTATTGTGTTATTCTAGTTATTAACCTTAATCCATTTTAGTAGGTACTCCTGACCGTGGTACTCAGGAGTCCCATCCTAGACATGATGCAAGACAGGACAAGTGGATTTAACAAGCAAGCAAGAAAGAACTACCCACGGTGTCAAGGCAAGTCAAGTTAATTAGCTGTCGCAACAACATTAAGATAAATCATGTCAGGGTACTTGTCGGGAGTGCGCCACGACGGGCCACTATCATGTCAGGTTGGTTATGTCAGGAGTGCACCACTACGGGTCACTGTCGTGTTATGCTGGTTCTTTATCATATCATGCCATGTACAATAGTCATTCCAAACATATTAAGTAAAATCAAGTTCATGACAAAAGGCGTAAAATATCTAATAAAATATCAATAAACAGGGCTATAGAAGAGCCAAGCTTAAAGAAATAAAACAAAAACTCCAAGAGCCAAGGGTTAAACAAGGGGGTCAGGGGAGCAGCGTATGAAAAGTCATGCACGCTGAGAGAGCAGCGTAGGTGAAAGTCACGCACGCTACAGGGAGCAGCTGCGTGAAAGTCACGCACGCTCAAGGGAGCAGCTGCGTGAAAAGTCACGCACGCTACAGGAAGCAGCATACGTGAAAAGTCACACACGCTACAGGAAGCAGTGTACGTGAAAGTCACGCACGCTCAAGGGAGCAGCTACATAAAAAGTCACGCACGCTCAAGGGAGCAGCTGCATGAAAAGTCACGCACGCTCAAGGAAGCAGCTGTACGTGAAAGTCACGCACGCTCAAGGGAGCAGCTGCGTGAAAAGTTACGCACGCTCAAGGGAGCAGCTGTACGTGAAAGTCACGCACGCTCAAGGGAGCAGCTGCGTGAAAAGTCACGCACGCTCAAGGGAGCAGCTGCGTGAAAAGTCACGCACGCTCAAGGAAGCAGCTGCGTGAAAAGTCACACACGCTACAAGAGACACGCTTCCAACAGGAAGCGTACTCAAGTCTGCGTACGCAGCGCTAAAGAGCGTGCGTAGCTCAGTGTGCGTAAGCTAAACAACTATGCATACTGCTCACTGTCTTCTCCAAACAGCAAGAACACCAAGGAAGAACCCAAAGCTTCACAAGTTCATAACTTGGCCATCCGAACTCCAAATCCGGATTTCCAAAGTTCCAACTTGGGTGAAACTGAAAGCTCTTCTACATGGAAACATCAAAAACCCATAAAATCCAACTTAAAGAGATCAAACCATGTAAAATCCGAAAATAGAAATAACTTAGATCTATCACAATGGAGGCTCCAATTCACAAAAACCCAAGTTCTAATGTTGATCACCATGTCCTAATCTATCAAATGAACCAAGAAAATAGGGCTCTCATGAAGTGGCAAGGTGCACTTGCCTAGGGTTAGGAGAGTTGTGGAGGAAGGAGAAGAAGAAAAAGAAGGAAATTTAATGGTGGAAGTTATGAGGAGAGAGAGAGTGGTAGGTGGGGATAAAAAGAGGGGGAGTTGTGGTGTGTTGAGGCTGGAGTGTAGGGCTAGGGTGTTCCAACACATAAAACCGAACCAAACCGAACCAACCAACCCAATCTAAATAAAACCGAACCATGCCAAAACCCAAAATACGAGAAATACCGAAATTCCACAAGCTGAGAAAAATAAAAAAATACATGCCAAAATCCAGATACGAGTATAAATACGAAATACTGGAAATACGGGAAATGAGGGTGACAACTCTACCCACCTTAAAAGAATTCCGTCCTGAATTTAATCAAGGAGCTAGAGATTGCCACGATAAGCTACACTAAGCACAGGCAAGCTACACTAAGCAGTCCAATCATACAATCATACAATACAAGCAAGGAAGGGAAAATATAAGGCATAAGAAAGACATTATACCTCACGAGTCAAACAGGTAGGGATATCGCGATCGGATGTCGTCCTCACGCTCCCACGTTGACTCACCTAGAGAGTGATGACCCCAAGCAACACGGACTAATTTAATAGTCTTGTTCTTGAGTATCTTCTCACTCCGGTCCAATATAGACATGGGCCTCTTCTCATACGAAAGGTTGGTACCAACAATCAATTCCGAAAGGTCTAGGACGTGGCTCGGGCCCGGAATATACCGTCGTAATTGGGACACATGGAATACATCATGCACCTCACTTAGCGACGGCGGAAGAGCGAGACGATAGGATACATCTCCTACTCGCTCTAGAACATCGAACGGCCCTATATACCTAGGACTAAGCTTTTCCCGTACGCCGAAGCGAATGACGCCGCGGTTAGGCGAGATCCTAAGGAATACATGGTCACCGACAGCAAATTCTAAGGGACGCCGATGAGCATCGGCCCAATGGCGCTGGCGGTCCTGGGCAACTCGGAGGTGATCTCTGACCTTCCTGACCACTTCAACCGTCTGGGAAATCAATTCGGGTCCGAGCATCTGCCTCTCCCCGACATCGTTCCATGCTAGCGGGGATCTGCACTTCCTGCCATAAAGAGCCTCGAAGGGTGCCATCTGGATACTGGCCTGATAACTGTTGTTGTACGAGAATTCCACCAGGTGCAGATAATTCTACCATGAACCACCAAAGTCAAGGGTACAGGATCTCAACATATCTTCAAGAGTCTGGATTGTGCGCTCTGATTGACCATCCGTCTGTGGGTGATAAGCTGAGCTGAACTGAAGATGAGTCCCCAAACTCTTCTGCAAGCTGTGCCAAAAGTGTGATGTGAACCTTGAATCCCTGTCCAAGGTGATGCTGACTGGCACACCGTGAAGCCTGACTATCTTCCTGAGATATATCTCTACTAGCTTCGCCGTCGATTGTCCAACTCTGAATGGAAGAAAGTGTGCCACCTTGGTAAGCCTGTCCACAATTACCCAAATAGCATCTCTGCCGGCCGGAGATCTGGGCAATCCGGTCACAAAATCCATGGTTATATGTTCCTATTTCCATTCTGGGATCGGTAAGGGCTGAAGAAGTCCAGCGGGCCTCTGATGTTCAGCTTTAACCTGTTGGCAAACCAAACACCGAGAGACAAACCGGGCTATCTCCCTCTTCATGCCATTCCACCAGAAATGCTGACGAATATCACGGTACATATTCGTACCATCCGGATGAATAGAATATTGCGAACTGTGGGCTTTTGCCATGACTTCCTGTCTGATATCTCCACTGGGTACACAAAGACGAGTACCATACCGAAGTGTACCATCTTCATGGATACATTACTCTGGCCTTCTTCCTGCTTCACACTCTGCTCTGAGTCGCTGGATCTTAGAATCTGTTGACTGCGCCACCCGGATTCTCTCAACTATGCTGGACTGAACCTGTAGGCTGGCCATCAATGCCACGCTAGTTGGAAGAACCACTTCAACTCCCATCTTCTGAAGATCTGCCAATAATTCTGGTTGCGCCGTCAGGAAATAAACTCCGGCTCTCCTGCTCAATGCATCCGCTACAACGTTGGCCTTCCCGGGATGATACTACAAATCCACATCATAATCCACCAATAGCTCGAGCCATCTTCTCTGTCGCATATTAAGGTCCTTCTAGGTGAAAACATACTTCAGGCTCTTATGATCAGTAAAGATCTCCACTCTATCTCCGTACAAGTAGTGTCTCCACAACTTCAAAGCAAACACTACCATCGCCAATTCTAAGTCGTGGGTCTAGTAATTCTTCTTATGATCACGTAGTTGACGTGACGCATAAGATATTACCTTCCCATGCTGCATCAAGATACACCCCAATCCTCTGCCTGAAGCGTCGCAATAAACTGTGAATCCTCCGGTCCCATCTGGAAGGGTGAGAATGGGAGCCGTTATCAAACCTCGCTTCAACTTCTAAAATGATTTCTGACACTCTGCTATCCAAACAAATAGCACATCCTTGCGGGTCAACTGGGTCATCGGCGCTGAAATCCTTATGAAATCTGAAACGAACCGCCGGTAGTAGCCGGCCAATCCAAGGAAGCTGCGAACCTCTGCCACTGAGCTGGGTACCGGCCATGACTCGATAGCCACAATCTTCTGGGAATCCACTTCCACTCCTCCTCGGATAATTATGTGACCCAAGTATGAAATGTGATCGAGCCAGAACTCGTATTTACTGAACTTGGTGTACAACTGATGCTCCCTAAGCATCTGAAGGACGACTCTGAGATGCTGCTCATGCTCTGCTTCACTCTTGCGGTAGACCAGGATGTCATCTAGGAACACGATCACAAATTGATCCAAGTAAGGCATGAAAATGCGATTCATGAGGTCCATGAATACGGAAGGCGCATTGGTCACTCCAAAGGGCATAACAAGGAACTCCCAATGTCCATACCTCGATCTGAATGCTGTCTTCAGGATGTCCTGCTCTCTGACTCTGATCTGGTGGTATCCCGATCGCAAGTCGATCTTCGAGAACACTGAAGCCCCTCTGAGCTGATCAAACAAGTCATCTATCCTCGGAAGAGGGTATCTGTTCTTGATTGTCACTGAATTCAAGGTACGATAATCAACATATAGTCTGGACGTACCATCCTTCTTTTTCACAAGAAGCATCGGGGCTCCCCAAGGCGATCCACTCGCACGGATGAATCCCTTGGTCCTCAGTTCTTCAATCATCTTGTACAAAATCTCCAACTCTGAAGGTGCCATCCTGTAAACTCGCTCTGATACTGGTGCTGTCCCGAGAATCAAGTCTATAGTAAACTCAATCTCCCGTTCCGGCGGCATCCCTGGAAGCTCCTCTGGAAAGACATCTGGAAACTCTTCAACTATTCGGGGTAACTTCACTGCTGCTACTGCCATCCGCAATGTTGGGAAAGACGGCTCTACTGCGCCTCTGGAAAACAAAAACTCTGGCTCGCCGGGGACACTAAAGACAACTCTGCCAATATGGCAGTCTATCCTAGCATACTGGTTCCTCAACCAATCCATGCCTAGGACTACATCATAGTCTGCCATAGAAAACACTATGAATCTAGCGGGGAACTCCCTACCGCTAACTACGATCCGACACGAGGAAAACACTCGATCTACTCCCACAAGACCATTACCAGTAAGTATATTGAGCCTCACTGATAATGACTCGGGCTTCAATCCTATCCGTGTCGCGAATCGTGCAGACATGAATGAATGCGATGCACCAGAATCAAATAATACCGAAGCTGGAAAAGAGTTGATGAGAATAGTACCTGCCACTACCTCACCTGGTACAACTTCTTCTTCCATAGCCATCATCATGGACTGACCTTGTCCTCTGGCTGCTGGTCCCCTCTACTGGAAACCTCTCTGCCTATTCTGGGTCTGAGCTTGGGCTTGTGCATACTGCTGGGGGTGCTGTTGCTGGAATGCCTGAGACTGAGGCGGCAAGGGCCTCGAAGACTGATGCTGCTGCTGCTGAACTGGTACTGGGCCGGTCCTCTCACCGAGGAGCTAGAAGGGTTGGATGCTGATGAACCACCCCTATTCGGGCAAGCCCCTACCTTATGATCTGCTGCTCCACAAGCCAGGCACAATCCCTGTGCCCTGCGACATTCTGCTACCACATGCCCTGGCTTCCCGCAATGAGAACATCCGATTGTGGAAGTCTGCTTCTGCTTCTGCTGCTGCGGGTACATCGGGGTCGAATGCTGAACCGACATTATTGAGGCCGCCTGTCTCGGAGTTCCAATGGTCAATCCCCTAGCTGCCGGGGCTGGAGCTGATGATTGGTGCATCTGACTATGGGACCGCTTCCTACTTCCGGTCCTATCTACGATCCTCTGGGAGGTGTACTCATGCCTTCTAGCTGCTCTCAAGACTGCATCGAACGTCTGGTGCTCGAACTGCTCAATCGTCAACAAGATCTCCAAATGCAGTCCCTGCTGGAACCGCTGGGCCCTATCCAACTCGGTCGCCACCAAGGTGGGGGAAACCTACTTTGTCTAGAAAACTCCGATGCATAACTGTCGACTGTTCTGCCTCCTTGCTTCAAGTTGGTAAATCTGGTCTGTAAGTCGTACCGTGCCACAGCATCAAAGTATTTCATCTGGAATCTCTCTCTAAACACTGCCCAAGCAATGGGTGCCACTAATCCCATGGCTTGTGCTGTCCACCAACTGTGAGCCAAGTCCAACAACTGCAGGCATACCACCGCCACCTTCTCATTCTCGGGTGTCCTAGCTGCTTCCAGAATCACCTCGGTATCCTGAAGCTATGCATCCGCGGCAATCGCATCCTCGGTGCCATCGAAGAAAGGAGGGTTCAATCTCTTGAAACTGTTGGCCGCCTGGTTCCCTGGATGTCCGCTTCGGGTCAAAGCATCTTGAACTGTCTGGTGCAGGGCGTCGCTTCGACGATCCTGGGAAGCTATCAAGGTTCTGATGAGGCCTACTAAGGTACCATCATCTGGCTCTGCGGGCTGGATGGGCCGAACTGGTGACTCTACTCCAGTAGGTACAACTCTGGAGGCTACCCCGGAATGCTGGGCTTGATCTCCGGGTTGCTGCTGGTCCATAGGAGGTGCTCCACCTCGCTGATCGACAGGGTCAGGTACAGTGCCGCTGAGGAAGACGACACAGGAAAACAATAAGGAAGGACCAGGACAAATCAACGATACAAGCATGTAATTAGGGCAAGAATTTCAGGGATTTGAAAATACGAACAGAGATCAAGGACGAGTACTGATTGAGACATCTATCTGGTAAACCCTCACATTTTTTGATTGACAAGACCTGCATGGGCCACCACTTAAACCATGTCAGGCCCCAGAACCAGAATACTGGAGAGCGGGGGCAGACATAGCCAGCTACGTATATTGAAATGGAAACCACCTCGATATACGGTCACGGCTGTCTAGATATGTGAGGGTTTTCTACAATCCAACAGTCTCTTATGGTCATGAACAAGCCTAATGTCTCAATCACAAGCAAGTAAGTAAGGTCGCAAGATGTATGATCATTAAATATACAATAATAAGGCGTCCCAAATATTACATATTCAGCTGATCATGAAGCTAGTCGTACAAAATGCGAGGACTAGCAAGAGTTTAAGTCATACATGATCAACCCTAGGATTTGTTAATCATGTTTACAGCCTGTAGGCAGACAGTATGTAAAAGTGCATCGAGCTAACAGGTGCTCGTCGGCTAAACGCCTCAAAAAAATAACTTTACAATAGAGTGAGCGAAACAAAATAGAAAACCCACTCGTAGCCCGGGTTCCTTCTAGTCGCCACCATCGGGCTGGAAGCTTGGTAGATCCTCGAGAGTCGTTCTGAAATTTGGCCATACAAAACCAGCTGGGTCAACCCCAGAAAGAGCAAGTGCCACAAGGGGGCCACGAGATAAGAATAAAAGCCAGCATTAACACAAGAAGATATAATATTTAAAACTAGAATTTATGAAAACATGGCAGGGTGATATACGACGAGATAACCATAGGACTATTCTGATAGCCAGGTTACAACCCGTAAACCAAACAAGGACCGGGGTTGTAACCCTTCATCTGAACAGAATTTGGTTTCCCACCATTTATCGGCAAGATAATAATGCAAAAAATCAAGACAGGGAGCAATCTTGTACTGGATCAAGACATGGCTAAACTGGTTATACCTCATTCAATCAATCACGGCCAAGCAGATACTACGGCTTACTACTTTAACTAACTAGGGTTATCACAGGCCTAATTACTAACAAGATGCAGTGAGATCGTTCCACAGCCACAAGCCCTGCAGACCATTCAGGTTACCCAGGACGAAAGATTAGGGTTGAATTCAGGTGGGTACATCGCCCAGAAGACAAATGTACCCTTAGGTGACTTAGAGGATGCAACACTCGATGGTGCGCTGGAAATGTGCCCTACTCGACGGTAGGCTACAGATCCCAAGAGCGCCCAGGTAACGGGTTTGCCTGTAGCTGTGTCATCTCTTCATGACTACTGTGTTATTCTAGTTATTAACCTTAATCCATTTTAGTAGGTACTCCTGACCGTGGTACTCAGGAGTCCCATCCTAGACATGATGCAAGACAGGACAAGTGGATTTAACAAGCAAGCAAGAAAGAACTACCCATGGTGTCAAGGCAAGTCAAGTTAATTAGCCGTCGTAACAGCATTAAGATAAATCATGTCAGGGTACTTGTCGGGAGTGCGCCACGACGGGCCACTATCATGTCAGGTTGGTCATGTCAGGAGTGCACCACTACGGGTCACTGTCGTGTTATGCTAGTTCATTGTCATATCATGCCATGTACAATAGTCATTCCAAACATATTAAGTAAAATCAAGTTCATGACAAGGGAGCAGCTGCGTGAAAAGTCACGTACGCTACAGGAAGCAGCATACGTGAAAAGTCACGCACGCTACAGGAAGCAGTGTACGTGAAAGTCACGCACGCTTAAGGGAGCAGCTGCGTAAAAAGTCACGCACGCTCAAGGGAGCAGCTGCGTGAAAAGTCACGCACGCTCAAGGAAGCAGCTGTACGTGAAGGTCACGCATGCTCAAGGGTGCAGCTGCGTGAAAAGTCACGCACGCTCAAGGAAGCAGCTGTACGTGAAAGTCACGCACGCTCAAGGAAGCAGCTGCGTGAAAAGTCACACACGCTCAAGGGAGCAGCTGCATGAAAAGTCACGCACGCTCAAGGAAGCAGCTGCGTGAAAAGTCACGCACGCTACAGGAGACACGCTTCCAACAGGAAGCGTACTCAAGTCTGCGTACGCAGCGCTAAAGAGCGCGCATAGCTCAGTGTGCATAAGCTAAACAGCTATGCACACTGCTCACTGTCTTCTCCAAACAGCAAGAATACCAAGGAAGAACCCAAAGCTTCACAAGTTCATAACTTGGCCATCCGAACTCCAAATCCGGATTTCCAAAGTTCCAACTTGGGTGAAACTGAAAGCTCTTCCACATGGAAACATCAAAAACCCATAAAATCTAACTTAAAGAGATCAAACCATGCAAAATCCGAAAATAGAAATAACTTAGATCTATCACAATGGAGGCTCCAATTCACAGAAACCCAAGTTCTAATGTTGATCACCACGTCCTAATCTATCAAATGAACCAAGAAAATAGGGCTCTTATGAAGTGGCAAGGTGCACTTGCCTAGGGTTAGGAGAGTTGTGGAGGAAGAAGAAGAAGAAGAAGAAGAAGGAAATTTAATGGTAGAAGTTATGAGGAGAGAGAGAGTGGTAGGTGGGGATATAAAGAGGGGGAGTTGTGGTATGTTGAGGGTGGAGTGTAGGGCTAGGGTATTCTAACACATAAAACCGAACCAAACCGAACCAACCAACCCAATCCAAATAAAACCGAACCATGCCAAAACCCAAAATACGAGAAATACCGAAATTTCACAAGCTGAGAAAAATAAAAAATATATGCCAAAATCCAGATACGAGTATAAATACGAAATACTGGAAATACGGGAAATGAGGGTGACACCGCCAGTATACCGGAGTATACCGACGGCATACCGTCCAGACAGATTTTCTACATTTTAGATATTTTCGATTTCAGATATTTTCATAAATAGTGTTTTTGTTATTTTGATGAATAGTGTTTTAGATATTTTGATGAATAGTATTTAGATATTTTCGTGAATAGTATAGATGCACCCTATTACCCAATGGATAATTGGTTTTGTTTGAATGGCCATTATTGACTTAGATTTTGACATGGATCACGATCCGACGGCTAAGATTAATTCCCCCTCCTATATATACCCTTTCACTTTCTCTCTTTTCATTCTCTTCACTCTCTTTTCATTTCTTCTTCCTTTTTCTTCCCTTGGAGCTTGCCAGGAGCTTGGCCTTGAGGTCTAGAGTGTGGTTTCGTACCCCTCTTGGTGGAGGAGTAGAAGATTAGGCTTGGAGCTTAACCTAGGCAAGTGCATCTTGCTCAAAAGTGGCATGACCATACTTTATTTTTGTTTTCCATAGAAACTAAAGTTTTATTTGCCTATAATTTGCTTCTTTAAATTGTTAACATGTTTAGTATATAGCACTTTTGGTTTTGATCGACAGTATTGCATCGATCTGAGTTTCTGGATATAATTTTCGAGTATTTTGAGGTTTTGATCTATCAAATGTTTTGATTTGTGAAAACTAATACTTCCATGTTGTAGGAAATTCAATTCTATTTAATTTTGACTTTTGAAAGTCCGAATTTCGATTTAAAACGAAGTTTTTATGGCCGAAACAAGTTTTGAGTTCAAAAATTAACTTTCTGCGACGGTTCGAAAAATCCGTCGGAAATCCGCGGAAATCCGTCGGAAAATCCGAACTTTCACCACAAAACTTGCTGTGACGGAACGAAAAATCCGCCGGTAATCCACTGAAATCCGCCGGATAATCCGGTTAGGCTGTTTTAAATTTTTTTATATATTTTAAGTGCTGTAAAAATTCTGAAAAAATTGTATTTAAATACTATGTTGATTTAGCTAATTTATTATAATTTTTTCAGCATTTAATAAGTACTTTTGGTATTCTATAAAAATAGGAAAACAGAACCCATTTTCAGGATACATATGTTTGTTGATTTTTAATAAATATCTATGAGGGTTTATAAATTCCAGAAAAATTAATATAAATTTCTATAATTAACAAGGATCATTTTGGTACTTTATTTTATGTATAAAATTGAGCTTTCTGTCTATCTCAAAAATTGTTGGAACACAATGTTCAGTTTGATTTATTTATTGAATAATTATGACTTGCAACTTTTTGTGTTATTTTGAGTTATAGCCGTATTGAACATCACCCCACACTAGTGTAAAGACCCTAGAAAGTTAGTTTGAGTATTGTGTTACCCCACATTGGTCTCTTATGCTAAAATCATTATTTTGGCTAGGTGCCCAGTCACAAGTCGTGTTGCACCAATTAGTGTCTTAGTGTTTTAGCTTAGTATAAAAACTAAGTTTATGTATTTATTTTCACAGTAACGAGTTACCAGACATCTATAGCACTTTTATCGCAGCTTGTTTTGCTAGAGGCAAGCACTTTCTACAAACTTTACATACTGTTACATAAATGAACTGCAAATCCAACCATGATAAATGCTGATCCTTGGGGTAGCAAGTTAAACCTTCACATGTTGTATTACTTTCAGTCACTACCATGTTTAGAACAGTTTTATATCTCTCACATGATTAGAACCTGGGTTATGGGAAAACTGATAGTTGAGTACGTGATCATGTCCCCTTCTCCGTACGTATGTACCGAGCAAGGTTGACATTTTATATGTATACCTTGTCGTAGGCTTTATCTCAAAGCGGATTTGTACGTATGTACATATATCGCCTTATCACTTGTACGGAAGTACATTTTATTATGTGCCCCTGCACATTGTACACCTATTGACGATCACGTACCTGCTGTAGTTTTAAACATTACATATACATATGTCTCTATGCCATATGTATCCTTGCCATAATAGACTATGTGATGTCATGTTTTCAGTTATTCCTCTTATGTTCATTTCCATGTTTCATATGCTAGTTTGTTAGAATCAGTACTTACTCCCGTCCTGACAGGATAATGTTGTAGGTATCCTTACTGAGGAGGAGTTACTCTGCGACTCATATTATGGAGATACTGCCGAGGACCCGGCTTTGTTTTACGAGTATGTTCCTGCGGGAAAACTCATCTTGTTTGCATAGCTGCTTGGGATATTTAGTGTAGTCATATATTAGACTACGTATTTTGTAACTGGACATGTATCCAGTTTTACATTTCAGACTTGTACTTTGACTTATTTCTATATGAGACGACTTTTGTGTTTGGAGCATTTATGACTTTTATTCACTTATAGAACTGTTAGAACATTTAGTCTTATCATGTTGTCTCTAGAACAGCTTACTGCGCTTTATCTCAAGCGCAGGCTGGACATGACTCGGCCTGGCCCAACAATTTTGGTAGCGGGTCGTGACACTGGGTCATAGTAGTTATTGTGCTATAGCTCAGCAATCATCAGTGACACCTAAAATATTGGGTCTCAAGTCAGGAGGGAGCAAGTACGAGTATATTTCCAACATTTCAAATAATAATAGAAATTTACAATTTTAAACAATTTGAAATACAATATTTTCCTACAATTCTATACGGTAGAAAACAATGTGATTTGAGTAGATAATGACTATGACCGGCTTAGGTTGTACACTTGTATCCTGGCGATACGATATGGCTTATCCCCGTGTGTAAGAGGGGTAAGCCAATACATTCATTAATTATTTGGGATATTGGTCATAGACACTACACTACTTCTCCAATATCCCGCAGTCAAACAATCAATACTCTAGGAGAGAGTTCCATGTAACAATGTCGTTTAAACATGCAAGATAACAATTACTAATTAAAATGCAGAATAATATAACCGTAACTTTCCTCGATTTGTAAGACTGGAGTAGGGGCAAGTTGGTACCGAGGAGGAAGTCAAGTTCGTCTTCGAGATCCTACAGTTGAGAACTTGACTTAGAACCATTGTGAAACCGAGCTAGGTGTGCTAGTTGCAATTTCTAGTAGCAGGTCCTAGTCAAGTTTTAAGTTTGTTTATTTAATCTACTGCTAACGGTTTATGACGCGTACTACGTTGGTTCTCATTAAGTTGGATAGCCAGTTTCAGGTTTACTTGGAAAAATTGTCGTTCCCGGTTAATTCGCAAAACTTTGTATTTTTAATATTATACGTATAAAACTACATTTTCTTTCAATGATAAAACATGGGTTTTGTTAACTATCAATATTTTATTCAAGTTATTTTATCGTGAAAAATCCTTATTAATTTATACAAAATATTTATTAGCCATTTTGTCATGAAGCGCCTAATTACGAAAACGATAAAACCATCCAGAAAATAAAGAAAAAAAATCCTGATCTACACAATACAAATCCACAGCGAAATAAAGTAGAAAACTAGGCTTATGCCCTTACATTAATTGACATACATGAAATATAGGAATAATAATAAAACTTGGGTAAATCCTGAACGCCGGAAAGCGGTCCATTCAGCAGGCCGAAGCCCTACACCAAAAATACAAACAACAGTACCCGTAAAAAAGAATAATTATAAATTAAAGATAATAATTATATGAGTCTCAGACTTGGTCCAAAATGTCATAATATTGGCTAGCGCCTCAACGTACAGGAACCCTGTAGCGTTTGCGCTTCGCCAGGCTCATTCGACCTATAGGGTCGTCGCCAAAAAGGTGGTATAGAAATCTATAAATCCGAAAGCCGACAAATCTAATAAATAAACGTTTTGCAAAAGTCCGATTTTCAAATCACTAATTTATACAAAAATCCGTTTCAAAAATATTTTCGAAAAATTGGACAGCATCTCCTCTATATCTGGGACAACCCAAAATTAGGAAAATGCGACATAACACCCAACACATATCCCAAACCAAGGAAAACACATTTATATAGAAAGTATATATATATTAACAGAAAACATTTCCGAAGCCTAATCGAAAATCCTGAAATTCCGAATATCCTACCCAACCATAAAAATATCACAGAAACGTCTCCGAAAAAAAAAATCCGAAATCACTACGTCGACCCAAAACCGAATTCCCGGGAGGGAATCGGGGACCAATCTCATCATCGACTACCGAAAATGGAACGGGACGAAGGAATTATACCTTGGGTTGCTCGGCTAGAGCTATCCGATGATAATAATAGATAAAAAGAAACACGCAGACAGTAGATCGGCTCGGGACAGTGCCTCGCCGGGGTACGGCTGCGCTGGACAGCGGGATCCGGAGATCGGGGCACGAAGAAAACACGGACAGCGAGTTCGAAAACCCGGGGACAGCGCTGTCGAATCAGCGGGGGCACGGGAGGCTAGCGAGAACGGGGACAGGGCGCGGACCGGCCGGAGCACGGGACAGCGCCGGAGGAGGCCGGCGATGGGCGCTGGTGGCGGGCCGAGAGGGGCGCGCAGGAAACCGTGCCGGAGTGGCGCGACACCGGCAGGGAGAAACGGCGCCGGAGGTGGGCGGCCCAGGAGCGCGCCGGCACGGGTCGACAGGGGGAGGCCGGGGAAGCAGCGCCGGAGGGGCGGCCCGACGGGGGTCGCGGCTGGAGTTTGGGCCGAGCGGGAAGGGCTCTGGAGGGGGTCGGGTGGCTTCTGGAGGAAGATAGGAGAGTGAGAGGGAGAGGAGAAAGATGGGGGTTGGTTTCAAATGAAGGGAGTTTATGTGCTGGTGGTGGGAGTGTGTTGGTGGGGTGTGGGTTTTAATATGGAAAGTGGGATTAGTGGTGTTGGTGGGGTGTGTACGTGAGGAAAAGGAGGAGTTGGGGAAAGGTTCATGTGGAGGAGATTGAAAAGGCTGGGGAGGAAAAATAGGGGGTACGGCCTGGTCGTGGGGACCAGGCCAATTCGTGGGTTTTGTTTGTTTTTTTTAAGGAAAACAAAGTTGGATTGAAAATGGAGATCGGGTTCGAAGTCGGGTTGGGTTTCGGGAAACCGGGTTCGAACTCGGGTTCGGAGTCCGGACTCGTGATCGGGACAGGGACACAATCAAAGACCAACGATAATTTTTAAAATAATATTTTTTCTAAAACCAACTAAATAATAATAATAATATTAATAATAATAATATAATAATAATAAAAATACATAATAATAATAATAATAATAATAATAATAATAATAATAAAAAATAACTAAACTATTATTACACTACAAATCTATTAAATCTAAAATCTGGGTTTCACAATCTTCCCTCCTTAGAAAATTTCGTCCTCGAAATTCAGAGGGTACTACTACGGGAAAGATCAAAATCTCTACATGTAGACCAAAGCTTCCTTTACTGTCTCTTAGTAATGTTGACAACCTCTAGATAGTCTAATTTGATCAATTCATGCACTTCCTTCGAATCAACAGTCTTTCCTCCTTAGAAACACACACATAGCCCATAATTAAAATTTTGCTTCTATTTCTGAATTGTCAGCCACCGGAATGGTTGTGCGAACTTAATCTTTGCATCCGTACCTATAATCTTAGGGTAGGACCTAAACTTCTTCATCTTGTTAGTCGATTCGATATCTACTAAGCGATGCAATTCCATATTGCTTGCAACGTACGCTCCATCAATTACTTGTACGTCATAATTACTAGCTCTTACCATCACCACCCTTGATCCTCTACGGCTCCTCCCATCCTGCCATAACTTATTTTCCCAAATCATAAAATTCAAAATCATCACCTTCTTTCATTCACCAAATCCAATACCCAAGTACTAATATGCTCCACTAATGATTCATTCCTAAATGAACCACAATTTATAATTCTCTCTAGACTAACTTGCTTTTGTGCCTTGCCATGCTACCCTTTGGTGCCCTTAGCTATCTAATATCATTAGAATAAAATCGATCCCCTAAGTGTGCTTTTATCAGATTAATGCAATAAGGTTGCTAGGTGACTATCTAGGTTTTTCCCACATATAACTATCAACCAACTTTATATAGCTGCAAAAATATATAACTACCCACAAAATATGCAACACCCTAAAAATGGAACCTTGAAAGGAATTGAGCAAATAGAGGTTGATATGGTCCTAATAAGTTCTAGGAAAATCAAGTATAATTTTATAGGGAATCTTTTCTTTCTGGTTGTGACAAGAGATTTCTTAAAATGGAGACAACCTCTAGAAATGTAAATCCTCTAATCAGGCAAAAGTCAGAATGATTTTATGGTGCAAAAGACAACCATGGTATGAATATAGTCTGAATAATATTCGGAAACCAAATATGTTTGAAGTCACTTTGTCTCAAATTCATGCCTCGCCAGAGTGCACCTGACTGCAGTGAATTTTTGACCCAATAACTTGAATAATTTTAGGTTACCGAGTAATCTTTCAACTTTATCCATTTCATGGCTAAGCAACATAGAAGATCAACATGGTACATTTAGGACAGTCACAATAATATCCGGAAACCTATGAACACCCGAAATCACTTCAACTTTAGAGTCTTTTGCCTCGCCAGTACGCAATTGGCTGCAGTAAACTCGCAGTTTTCATAATTCAGACAATTGACTATAACGCAATGTGCGAAGTCATATTAGGTCACGGAATATTTTCCCAAACTTTGTCCATAAGAATTTCAAAGGAGTTTCCGAAAAATTCAAACGAGTTCTAAGGTTTTAGTCATGATAGGAAAAGATGTTGATGTATGTTCTTCTGGTTTCAAGAAAATTTATCAGGATAAATATGTGTTCCAGTAGCTCTTGAGATTTAAGAGATTTGATCTTGAAGAAATTGACCAAACTTGAGTATGACTAATTGAGTTGGACACAGGATAAGGTAGAAGAATCAGAGCTTTGAGTTGAGTTGAAGAAGCCAATGAGAATATTCCCGACAAATCACTTAAAGGATACAGACGTTTACCAAAATTATTTGAAGAAATAATTTCTTATCCAAAGAAAGTTTTGAGAATGTGATGAGTAAGTAGGGTTGACACAAAAGAAGTATGTCTTTATGGATTCAAGGAAGTCAGGTTAAAATAGTTTAGTAAAGCCAACAAGGGGATGGTTCAACAATTAAAAGTTTTTTAATGATTTAAAAAAGATTTAATAATAGGATGGAATCAATTCTCTGACCGTTCGTACTTCATGATACTCAAACATTGAGTTTAAAAGCTGTCTAGGCCTTGAATTGATCAAGAAGTTGCATAGAGAGAGTAGGGTTTCAGGTTGAGTGGAGGGGATCAAAATAAAATATTTGGAATAACCTAGGAGATAATAATCAGTATTGAAAGTATTTTTGAAAATATCTTTTAGGGAAATCATGAACTAACTAAGCTGAACCAATTCTTTTGGTAATAATTAACCTTGAGGCTTTATAGTTCCAGAAGAATTTGGTTCAGAATTAGTTCTGAGAAAGTCAATTAAAATGAGGTTAAGGCGAATGGTTGGATACGCTAGTCGTAAAAGTACTCGGATAGATAAGGGTTTATTAGAAATAGAAACTCTAGATAGCGAACGAGTCTGGATTCCAAATAAAGATAGAGAAATAAGATTTGATCGACTAGTGGAGAAGTTTGAAAAATAGGTTTGCTGACGAAGGAGATTGAAGAGTTCTAATATTGGTCCATAAATAGCGAAGAAAAAAAAATATAGATCCTAAGGGATGCTAAAAATCTTTTAAAGATATGGGAAGGAAATAATTCCCGAAAATCATGGGACGCTAAAAGATATAAAAATCTAGGAAATAAAATATGTAGTAACATATACCATCATACAGTCGGCATAAACTGGTTAAGGTCAAAATTCACTCCTTATGTCATTATCACTCCCAATTGTTATAAGTACCAACTAATATCTGGGTATTCCAAAATTTTATTCTTCTAATTCTTAATCACCAATATATCCTTGATAAATACCGCCTTATATACCTTCTGATTAAGATTACAATTTTCAAAAATTGTATCGTAGGGGAAAGACTTTGGGAAAGATATCTACCATAAAGGTGTAACCAAGAATTTATTCATATTGGAGAATTACAGCAAGACTCTCATGATTATTCTAAGGACATCCTGTTACAACTTCTTATAATAATAGATAATACTACTCAGCAGTTCTAGGTACTAGTCTTCATGGCTCTGGCTCTTGCACGAGCAGTCTCCAACTGCTTCATCTTCTTCTATGATCCTCGAGTCTGCATCATGCCTTTCTGCAGTGGGTGTAGTAGGCAAGGTCTGCTCGATAGGAAGAGAGTTCCTAGGTTGCGGCGTAGCAGGTGTTGCTGGGATAGGTGCTCTGGTACGATGGAAAGATAAGGGATAGTCCTTTACCCGATGTTCAGCGGATCCATATGCCAAACATTGTCCCAATCTCTTGCGGCAACTATTGGCTAGATGACCAGGCCTCTTGCAGTAGGCACAAGCCAATAGCTTCTTACGACATGACTGTCGGGAAGTAGAGTACTTGACGGGGCCCAAATATCTTCTAGATTCAGGGGTATCCCTCCTAGGGTGAGGTTCTGCACCAACTCGATTTAAGATAGCTAAGGCTACGTCATTGACATCCTTCATAACATCTCTCGTGATATCAATCTGTTTCTGCTGGGCCTCGGCTTGGGCCTTCTGGGACTCCAGGATTCCTTGAAATAGGGCAACCATTTAGGAGGTGTCTGCTGGTACTGGTGGGGCGACATGAGTAACTATCATAATAGGAGATGGTGAAATTGTCGTGGGCAGAATAGGTTCGGCTGTAGTATGAGCTGTGCTGGGGACTTGTGCAGCAAAGGGGGGATTGATGAGCTACAAAGGAGAAGGGTTGGAACGGGCCTGAGAAAGAGGGGTGTGATCAGGAGATAACACCTTGTCATCAGCAGGACTAGAACGGGTTATCTTTCCTCTAGTCATAGTCTGAAAGGTTTAGGAGGCAAATATAAGCAAGGTAGCCTACCAGTCTATAACAACAAAAAATATTTATTTATAATATAATTCGGACCTATGTTGTGACAAATCAATGTTCTAGTGTTCTAATTGCTTCTAGGTATGATTTTCCTAAGTTGTTGTTTCTGACCTGCATGGACCACCACTAAAAACATGTCATGACCAGATCCCAACTTGTTGGGTCGAACCGGATCATGCCCAGCCTGCACCGTTATGAGACGGCGGCAGTAAGCTATTTTATTGTAGGTAATCACAACAACATCTAAACATTTGTCACAACATTTATATACGGGAACTTTAAATCTTTTATTAATCAACAAATAGAATACATCTAAAATTGAAAGTACTGAAAGGAAATACTGAATTCAAGTCTACAAAAATTCTAATAAAAGAAACTCGAATTAAAACGACAACTAGCTGGAATGGCTGTCTCGTCAGCCTCATGATCTGCGTCCTCCAAGGTGTCTCCGGTAACACAGTAGAACATGGTACTGGGTCATAGTAGCTATTGTGCTATAGCTCAGCAATCATCAGTGACACCTCAAATATTAGGTCTCTAGTCAGGAGGGAGCAAGTACGAGTATATATTCAACATTTTAAATAATAATAGAAATTTGCAATTTTAAACAATTTGAAATACAATATTTTCCTACAATTCTACACGGTAGAAAATAATGTGATTTGAGTAGATAATGACTATGACCGGCTTGGGTTGTACACTTGTATCCTAGCGATACGATATGGCTTATCCCCGTGTGTAAGAGTGGTAAGCTAATACATTCATTAATTATTTGGGGTATTGGTCATAGACACTACACTACTTCCCCAATATCCCGCAGTCAAACAATCAATACTCTAGGAGAGAGTTCCGTATAACAATGTGGTTTAAACATACAAGATAACAATTACTAATTAAAATGAAGAATAATATAACCGTAACTTGCCTCGATTTGTAAGACTGAAGTAGGGGCAAGTTGGTACCGAGGAGGAAGTCAAGTTCGTCTTCGAGATCCTACAGTTGAGAACTTGACTTAGAACCATTGTGAAACAGAGCTAGGTGTGCTAGTTGCAATTTCTAGTAGCGGGTCCTAGTCAAGTTTTAAGTTTGTTTATT